>JAHWFP010124942.1:20488-46617 GCA_023313725.1 Lithobius niger | reverse complement strand
CATACTGCAGGTCTACGGACCTAAGTCAGAGCAATAAAAATAAACAAGCAAAATAAATCTCATTGTCAACATATCAAAAATATAGAAAAAAAAAACAAATAAAAACTAGATTCTCTTACTTAATTTCAGGTTGAGTGAGGCCAAACTATAGTGTAACACGAATTTAGGATAAACTTAGACAAAAAAAAAATAACGCAACAACCATGCTTTCAAGTTACAAACACAATTGGTCACAAACAACATTGGTTCGTACTTATGTACTGGCCAAACTGCACATTGATGAGCACCCGTATATGCTGCCATAAAGCATTATTCCAGTTCGTATCTGTTATCCTATCCTGTATAAGTGGTATGTGGTTCGTTCGAATACTATCATTGCATGTCTTCATACTGGACATCGTTAATTCAATCTATTCTGTGTATGGGAGTTTTGATGCTTCAGCGGTCATGTGTCCTCTTTTGCTATTGTGACCATTTAAAAAATGTGCTAATTTAAAAAAAAGTTGTTCGATAGGTTAGGGCTAAGGAAAGTACCATCCCTCTGCTCTAAATGCGTGATCACGCTTGTCGTTACTATTACCACAAATTATTAAAATAGGATTAAACGTTAGAAAATTTTCTTCGTTATGGTGCTGAGTTCGCGCTTTTTGTACGTATTTTTCTTCTTTGCTTGTTTCATACCTTAATACATTTAATCCTTTGACTCGGGGGTATACGTCTAAAAGTCATCCCATATTTCGTAAGTTATTGACAAAGTTGACAAAGTATTTCATTAGTTATTGACAAATCTGAAAGTCAACATAGGTCGAAATTAAGAAGTAAAACAACATCGTTAACTAGATATGTGTAAGGTGGTGAAGTAGTTAATAATCCTTCAGAATGCTAATGGATAAAGAGTCACAGGGTTGCCTTGAACAACGTGAAAAAAAAAAAAATACAATTAGAAAACATTGCAATCATTGTTTTTGTTAAAACCGAGTCTAACAGCAGGCGTTGTTTCGTCCCATTCAAATATATGGTACCCACTAGTCATTTCTAATCACTCACAGATAATCTATTCTAAGAAATGTGTGTATATCGGGTGTCCCAAACGTCAGGAGTCCCCTCAATAACTTCATCTCCCTCTATTTATTCCCATTTGATATTTCAAAGTTAAGTCCACCAGGGGCGCCCCTATGGGGGGAGGGGGGCACCACCTGCCCTACCTCATAAATGGGTTGATTTCTTCGAGAACGGAACGTACCAACTACTCGGTTTCATTCATGTACGATGGGTGGCAAAGGTTATTGGGGTGACCTAGGACTTTTGGAAGATCCGGTATATGTATATGAACGGTGGCAGTGATACGGATGAATAGATGGTGATGCTGACACAGTCGATTGCTTCTCGTACTGTGGAGTTTCTTTGCTTCTCGTGCATTCAGGACTTTAGGGGGAGGGGGATGAGGCTTAATGGCGCGTCGACAGCTTGGTCATTAGCGCCAACCTCAGTCACAGTGCAGTGGCACACATTACAGGACTTTAGGATGGTTTTTACAAGGGATAAACGAATCAGGTAACACTGGTTTTAATTATGTGCATTTCATTATAAAAATATAAAAACAAATATCAAACAACAGTGAAACAATTTCACTTGTGGATGATGACTGACGCAACAATTCAATATCCTAGAGCAATTTACATTGTCAACTCACTGTCAACCCAGTACAAAAAATTATTGTGAGGAATTTCAGTGGCTGAATGCACTCCTTTATTTTATCACTCTCTCTGTAATTGTACTATAATTAGGTCAACGTGTTACTGAGTATCGACATAATAAAGTTGACTGATAATATAGGGGGAAAACATTACAGTGACGCGCGATGCGAAGAACAGCGAAGGAGCTTCTCATCATATGTTGTTGTTTGTCAGTACGTCCGTATCCACGACAACTGCGGAACCCATTATCTGATTCACTTCACACTATCCACATGCATTCCATGTCTAGCACAGTCTGTGGATTAATTCCTTTTACTTTTTTGGTCGTTTTGGTGCGACTATGAATCTGACTGCCTCACCTTCCGTACCTGGCCCGCGAAAAAAAATGTCACTACACTGCCAAAAGTAGCCGCTAATCACGTATTATAACTTAAGTTTCGAACGAGTAAGGTCACTGACACGCCAATCTACGTCCAACTGGCAGGGTCTCATTTTGCAGTCTCATCACTGTCCTCGTCTTCGGATCTTAAGTTTTGACCTATAACTTAAAAGTGTCACTCTGTCACAATCGTGAGGAGGGGGGGTGATGGGGGAGAGGAAGACCCTTATCCTCACTGATAAGTTACGACCTCCCCCTTCAGATGAGATGGCTTTCAGACAATTTGATTTACGGTCTCCAATTCTTTGTCTGAAGCACGTGAGTAGAGTTAAAACTATGCAAAGGGTTAACCCCTAGAGACAAGGTTATCTCTGGCGAGCATTTTTCTACTCTCACCCCTTCCCCCCTCCCTCTATATCCTACCCTCCTTCTTATCTTTCGACTCGTTTATAACATATTAGCCATTGGGGAGCCATGACTTTGCCCGTCGATATTATAGATGCTCTCATTTCTGCATTTAAACGGGATAAAATGGCAATAATGATAAGGTTTAAAAGTTGAAGTCCATTTTTTTCTTCTTGCTGTTGAAGTAAAAAATGGGAGCGAGTCAGTCGAACTGGGGTTTTTCTTCTGGTTTTCTTTGAATTCCGCCTGGTGCTATATTTCGCTTCTTTGAAAACCGTTTCTCAGTTTCGAATATACGTTACTTTTCTAGACTAATCAGGTCCACCCACTTCACGAAATGATACCACAGATCCTCGAATTTATCCTCGTTTACTAAACATAGGCAATACTAAGAAATTATACAGCCAGCCAGGTATATTCGCAGATTGGTAATACGTGATTTGTACATCGCCATCGTTTTGTTGAGATACACTAATTAAATAAAAACCACACCTGAGTTTCATAATCTTAAAATCAGCCGAAAAGTGTACATAAAAACGTAACAGAAACACAATACAGCGTTTCAATCCATAATGAGGACCATTGTCAAGTGTAATAAAATCAAAACATGACTAATCTGGTGCACTTCACGACGAAATGATACCCAAGATCCTTGAATTCGTACTCGTTAACTAAACGTAGGCAATACTAAATCCGAGGAATTATACTAAGCTCGTTTTGTGGAGATACACTGATTAAATAAAAACCAAACTTGAGTTTCATAATCTTAAAATCAGCTGAACAGTGTACATAAAAACATAACAGATATATACACAACGTTTCAATCCATAATCAGGACCATTATCAAGTGTATTAAAAATCAAACACAACGTTTCAATCCATAATCAGGCCCATTATCAAATGTATTAAAAATCAAACACAACGTTTCAATCCGTAATCAGGCCCATTATCAAGTGTATTAAAAATCAAACACAACGTTTCAATCCATAATCTGCAGGCCCATTATCAAGTATATTAAAAATCAAAACATTACTAACACTCGTAAAATTACACCCACAATTCTGAATAAAGCCTGCTAGGGCAGAAACGAAAGAACATCGAATCAGAACCTAAAGGGAAAAAATGAGTTTGTATGTGTGTGCAGTGGGGGGGGGGGGGGGGGGGGGGAGGAACCCTGAGCAAAGGAACTTCATGTAACGTGCGTTCGAACCGTACACAAACAAGAAGTGAATCAAGACCATTATCAAGTTTAATAAAATCAAAACATGACTAACACTCGTAATATTACACTTACAAACCTTGTCAAATCCATGCAGGCAAGGGCAGCAGAAACATCGGTCCAGAACCAAAAGTAAAAAAAGAGTCGGGGGAGTGGGGGTGAGCAAAAGAACTTCAAGAAATGTACGTTCGAACTGTGCACAAGCAAGAAATGACTGAAGTAGCAGCACAGCCAATTTATACCAAGTAGTCAGATTTGACCTGGTGATTACAATTAGTTATTTTATTAATGGAAATATATTATTTAAATTTAGATGGATTTGGCTGGATCTGACTGTGAACAGGTGGGTCGTGTAATGTGCTGCAGAATTTGTTTCTAGATTGAGTCGGGTGCGATGCGCACCTTCCGGATGAGACTTAAGATACGATGCACTCAATAATCACATGTCACGTATGAAATCATGTATCTTAACTCAGTATTGTAAACCACCACATTAGTATAGTAGCAAACAAGGGCGTATTTGGTGGACAGTCCACAACGGTTCACAATCTAAGGAGAATAGGTTTTAGTTTTCAGGAAGTAACCTCCACGCGCTGAGTCACGATTAAGGCTTCACAATTTTCAACATTGAACAGTACTAGTTTAGTTGCCTCTGTCATAACTTAGCAACACGATAAAGTGAAAATCAAAGAGTGGACTAAGTGCTCGTTGTTTTGGTGTTATAAATTTATTATACGAACCCCTACCAATGTCGTGTACTATTTTGAGCAGTGTTCAACTCAGTGGGCCGCCTTGTGTATATGCACTGGTTTTATTCTTATTCCCCAACGTATTTTGAAGTGTTCCGGCAATATCGATTTACGTCAATTGGTCTATATTGTGTAACTCTGAATAATGCAATCGCTCGCAAAGTTCTTAAAGAATGATTTAAATGGCGTAAAAGTACGACCCAATACGATCCAAATTAGCAAACAGCTATTGCTTTCATGAAAAGAACGCTTTCTTCGACTTAACCAATTTGTTGTGCACACATAGAGACAAAACTGGAGGAAAAGAGTTCATGAATTTCTTTAAATCGATCGTTCCTCTATGTAGGCTACCCTTTTTGATAAACGTCAAGAGTAGACTAATACCTAAACTTCTTGTTCTACTGCTACTGGTACAGAAACTTATCCTTTTTCTATGTCTCGTGTCTTGCTTTGAAAACAAATTTCTTTCAAACTGCATCTGATTAGCTAAAGAAGAAAAAGATTTTTTCATTGCCGATAAGCGAAGTCTAATACGTCGGGATCTCAGTGTTCGTGAGCCAGTTGAAATGCATCGACGTTGTTTTGAAAGCACGTTCCACTGTACCCCCACCCAGAAAACCAGCAACGTCTGCCAACTTTGAGCTTGAAGTTTAAGTTGCACAGTGGTCTTGGCTGTTGAAGTTTTTATTACAGCAATTTCATAGAAGCAAATCTCTGCCAATCCTTCTTTTATGCTGGCCCTTGATTACAGAACATTTGCATAATAATGTTGCAGTAAAAAAAAAATGTTACCACAAAGAAGGGGCGTTATGGATTGGGCGAACCTTCGAAATGCGAAGGCTTAGGCGCCGTTATAGCTGCATATTTAATGGCCGGCAATGGCCGTTTTTAATGCTTGCCGAAACGTGGTAAAACGGGAGTAATGTTTTAACACACAATTAAATAATAATTAGTGTCACCTTTCGTATGTGCAGTGTGGTTCTTAAGTATATAGATCCGTGGTCGTAGTATTCTACCACCAGGGGTTTGGGGGGCTGCAACGAATTCGGGGTTCATGGCGATGGATGCGTCGATCACACGTTTACAGATCATCTTCAAAAGGGTGAAGAGGCTTGAAAAAAAATTGCTTAACTTTCTGATTAATACTTCAGCAGAAATCTGGCGGTCTTTGACCCATGAATAGATGGCGCTGCTGTTTGCAGCACACGCCGCTCGCCCGCCAGCCATGCCGTTATCGATTTTCCCTCTTCCCTTCCGACTCACCGTTTACAACTTTCGGGTTTTCTCGGCAGGTGGCAGCACCGCACAGACGGTGAATTTTGTTGCCATTGCTTGGCTTGCCTTCCCTTGCCTTGGCCAAATTACGAGGATGAAGAGGAGGAAATTTGTGGGCTGACATCTCGGGGCCAACCGATTTTTGATTCTTTACGGTGTAGCAGGCGAGTTGTTTTTAAAGGCAGGTAGTTTTGAAACGTTCGCAATCCTAGCGAAAATAAAAGAGGACCAAATTGAAACTAGTGATTTTAGAATAATGCCGGTTTCAGTTTCAGTTTTAGCAGGATGCAATCAATGGATTTTGGGTTCTTTTACCTTGCTTAATGTTAAAGCGCTGGAGTATAGTAACTTACTCCAGAACAGCAACTTGCCTAAGCTTACTAAGCAAAACTAAAAAGATAAAAACGCACACATACGTAGGTGTATAGGACAGTGACACGACGTAGTATTATTGTGTATAAATCTATGGTGGAGCTAGTAACTGGGTTAGCTGCAAGGAGCACTGGAGGGGGGGGGATTGAGGCTTAATGGCGCGTCGACAACTTGGTCATTAGCGCCAACCTCAGTCACAGTGCAGTGGTCCGGGTTGCCACTGCACCACACATTACAGAGATGTTATTCAAACCCCTAACCTAAATCTTGTCATACATCTGTACCTCCTGCAAAAATTTAAAAACACCGGACAGGAGGACAGACTTATCGCCCAACTGACGCGCAATGTCATGCGGAAGATGGAAACGACGACGAACACCATCAAGACGGCGACAATCAAACTGGAGGCACTGGAGGGAGAAAGGAAGATCGTCTTATTGAAGCCAATGATATTAGACTGGATTTCTTAAGCTTATAACGCGCGATTTTTGTTGTTGGAGAAAACAACGTTCTTTTAAGCCTAAGAAATCCGCTCTCTAAGCTCTGTATTGACTAGAAGTGCCGTTTTTTCCGTTACATTTTAATCTAGTGCACCTTGTAGCTATTACCTCCAAATTGTGTCTCGTAGCGAATATGACGTCACTTGACGCTGTTCTATAGATACACACGCATGTGCATTTCACTTTACTCGTTTGTAGTGCAGTAGTAGTAAATAATTTTTACGGCATTTACCTGATGTTATATCCGCTTAAAGTTAATTCGTTTTTCCGGCTGTGTTTCGCTCAATTTGTTTTCCTTTAGTTAGCAAACGGATCGACAGATGGCATTACCGCGCTTGCGTTTCTCAGATGTGAGGCTAAATTACAACTCAGCTGACTGTAACTGCTGTTACTGCTACCTTGCTACCATAGCGAATTAATAAATTACAAATACATCAAATTAATACTTTTTTAATACTGTACGCATGAAGAAAGAAATATAACCATTAGTTAGGTGAATGTACATTTAGAACCTGAGGAGAATTGTAATACTAATTAAAATGATTTTTGTTTACTTTCAGAAAAAATTGTGCGTTGTGTATGTTAACAAGTATTGCGACACACTAAATTTTTAAAAATCGTTTTGGTAAGAAGTACAGATTTACAGTTGAATTTTTACTTGTAAGTCTGAGAAAATACGTTTTTTTTTTGTTTGGGATTTAATACAATAAAACATACGATGCCAACCCATGGATCATGGGTTTTATGGATTTTATGGGTTTTATGGATCACTTTTACGAAACTAAGGGCCAAACTGTGCTGAACATGAAAATTCTTATATCTGCAATAATCGAAACCGAAATCTGGCCATGTAATTTAAAAAAACAGGTTTTAGAACTGATCTACCAGAAAGGGGGAAAACAAAAAATGTTTAAAGGGTGTTAGTTCATAGACCGATTTCCTTGCTACCTGCACTGTGACTAAGGTTGGCGCCAATGACCTAGTTGTCGACGATACACCATTTATCCTCAATCCTCTCCCTCTTGCTACGTGTTCCAAACAAAATTATTGAAAAAGTCTTTGCAGATAGAATAACGTAAGCCTCAATCCCTTCACCCTTGCTACCTGTCATTCTTGACAACCTATAATATACTACAATACATTCTGAATCGTAGTAACCGTGCACTGAATGAAGG
The DNA here is from genome assembly GCA_023313725.1 of Lithobius niger. Lineage (NCBI taxonomy): Eukaryota > Metazoa > Arthropoda > Chilopoda > Lithobiomorpha > Lithobiidae > Lithobius > Lithobius niger. The sequence goes on along the minus strand of JAHWFP010124942.1, from coordinate 38,846 downwards.
GAATCATGTATAAAACAGTGACATTTGCCGCCATATTGGCACCAGTATGGGTTTTGGAGGGCATAACTACAAGGTGCACTCTATAAAAATGGAGGGAAAAACAACGGAAGAGCGGATTTCTTAGGCTTAAAATAACGTTGTTTTCTCCAACAACAAAAATCGCGCGTTTTAGGTCTAAGAAATCACTCTTCACAGCATCGGCTTCAGTATGACGCCCTTCTGTTTCTCTCTGCAGTGCCCCTTGCAGCTAACCCATTAAGCCTCCTGCATAGAGTTGTATACAATAATACTACGTCGTGTCACTGCTCTATTGGCTATTTTCATCGACTTGAAGAAGACTTTCGACATACAGGAAAGAAATCCTAACTGCAATAATGCATAAATATGGCAGTAGAGGAAAATTTTTTTTTATATTCTACCTACTACCTCACAAACAACGAAAGCTGTGTTAAAATTTACAACACACACAGCTGTTGGAAGGAGGTTGAATAGCTGCATAGTTGTTTTTCGTAAATAGATCAGCAAACTCGCTACATAGCTCTCCATGCAGCCCAGCTGCATAGAGAAAAAGCCCTTTCAATCCAACTTAAGCCACCTAACCTAACCTAACTACAACAACACCAAATCATCAATAAAGTCAATTGACATAATTATCATCACCACTAGTGGGTGCTAAGTAACAAAATTTTGTTGCGAGATCCGACCCGCCTATCTGAACTTGCGCGTTTACGCATTGGTCACACCCGACTTACTCACTGCTTCCTTTTGAGAGGGGTTAACCCTCCTGAATGTCATTGGTGTCGACGGCCACTTACGGTCCGGAACTTCCTTGTTGATTGCCACCATCTTGATGGTGTTTGTTGTCGTTTCCGTCTTCCGCAGGACATTTCACGTCAATTGGGCGATAAGTCTGTCTTCCTGTCCGATGTTTTTCAATTGTTACAGGAGGTACAGAATATACGACAAGATTTAGATTAGGGGTTTGTATTATATCTCTGTAAAGTGTGGTGCAGTGGCAACCGGACCACTGCACTGTGACTGAGGTTGGCACTAACGACCTAGCTGTCGATGCGGCATTAAGCTTCAATTCCCTCCCCCCCCCCACACTCTATCTGAACTGTTTCCGAAAAAAAATATATGCGCCCCTGTTATTTATTACTTATTTAGATGATATTATTGACCTGAATCTTTCAATATTTATTACCCTGTATGCATATGATAAACTTATGAGTCAGGAACCTTCATTGAAGATATTGTGCTAAACCTTCAGAATAATTTTGATAACATAAATAAGTATTTTACTGAAAAGGAGCTTTACATCATTACTAAAAAAAAAAAAAAACAATTTTATGCGCATTATGACCACACATGTGACCAAAAAAAGATGCTATATCATCCTACATAAAACCAAAGAACACAAAAAAAAAACGTTGCAACTGCGTGCACTGAACTAAAACCAGTTGTGTAAATATCTTGGCTTTCTTGGAAATTTTACCTGCATGTTGAAATATTAATTTATGAGATTAGAATATGCATAATTAGAATTATGCTTTTCGTATTAACGAGCTAGGTAATATAAACGTTTCAAAAAATGCTTTTTGAAGCGTGGATCGTTTCAAAAGTAAGATATGCATGTAATATTTTGATTCTACAGCCTCAAACCCTATCAATTGACTACAAAAGAAAACTTTAAAAAAAGCCATAAAAGTTATGTTTGGCAAATCAAACGCAAGGGCAACAAGAGAATTAAAATAATCTCGAAACACCAACTATTTACATTTATGCACCTATATAATATTAGTCTAATAACCAATAACTATTGCGATTCCACTTATAAAACAGCAAACATAGAACTATCAAGGACCACTACAAACACAACTTTGTTTACTTTGGTTACTTTGTATTACTTCAATTAGCTACAAATGCAACTCTGAAGGAACTTGTGCGGCACAAGAACTATTGGGGGGGGGGGGAGATGAGGCTTAATGGCGCGTCGACAGCTTGGTCATTAGCGCCAACCTCAGTCACAGTGCAGTGGTCCGGGTTGCCACTGCACCACACATTACAGAGATATTATTCAAACCCCTAATCTAAATCTTGTCATACATCTGTAACTCCTGCAAAAATTGAAAAACACCGGACAGGAGCACAGACTTATTGGTTACACCATTCTATATCATTTCAAATCTTAGAAATATTAAATGTACCTCTAAAACACAAAAACCTTTAAATATACTTACATTAATTAATTAATTAATCTACATCATTAAGATCTTATGATGTGCGTGTGCGTTTGTACCTCTGCTCCTCTTGAACTAAGGTACCTACAAAGATGGGGATAAGACCAAATGAAAGATAATTAAATTGCGCTTCCGTTAGGCCTATTTTTGTCACTGTAACTTGATTTTATAACCCTCAAATACGCGTAAAACTGCAAAAATAACGTCAATTTTTATTAACCCTCATGACGTTCGTTCCTGACGTCGTAGTTTGTACATGCAAAGTTTATTATGCCTGAACAAACTTCTCCTGATAAGACTATGACGTCATGAGTAGTCATGAAATGCAGGCGTGCTTAGGAATGTGATGGACGAATTGTGAGCAATAAATGTAATTAGTTCGTATCGAATTAATCAGTACATGATTTTGTGATGCTCTTGGCATCAAAGAATTTACAGGAAGCATGGATCGACGCCAATGGGGTGGGCGAAGCGAACGATATGGCTAGTAAACTATAATGTATAATGAACTATGTATCTCAGAATAAAATGTTGACATTACTTTCTAACACAATGAAATATTTTTTTAATCTTTTACTACTGAATCGGATATTTCTTTACAATTGTTGTAGTTACTATTTATATTTCAGCGCACTGACAAGCCTGGTTCGCGGCTTCGGTCCTTATACAATATCTGTAGCTAAATGAATTATTATTATTGCTATTATAGCTATGGCTGTCGCTGGTAGACGTTGATAAAAATCGCTGAGGAACGGTGATAAAAAATAATGGTTCAAATAAGACTTTAACTCTAAAAGTAGCCAAGAACAAACATAAGGAGGTAGTGATTACCTGTCACGTAGAAAAACTGGTGAGTGAAATTTGACTAGCAATGCCAAATTTACCCACAACCTTTAAGTCAGAAACATTCAGTGAAACAGAAAAACATTCAGCGAAAAACTCGGTGATTTTGTTGAATTATTCAATAACTAGGAAAGTTCAAAAGTGTTGTCGGGCTCTATAAAGTGATAGAAGTTTTAACCCATATTATAACTCTTTTAATCAAAATAAACCAAATGAACCAGTGAACCTAATTACAAACCAGTGAACTGAATTGCATCTTTTGACTAGATTGAAAGTGAAACTGTACAATACTTAAAAAAAATATAGTGTCTCGATGTAAGACATGAAAATAAACTGGGATCCCAAGGGGACTTGACAACATGGGGCAACTGCAATTCGCAACACGACTACAATTGAAGGACTGTCAAGCAGAGTATGGATATCTGTGAAAAAGAAAAATGAAAATGTAAGCAGTGCAGGAATTCAAGAAATAAATCACTAAAATCTGAAAATGGCCAAAGAATAAAAAAATGTCATTTTGACGACGATCATAATGAAGGAAAAAACAGCTGAACATGGGAGCAGTAAGCACACATTGCAATAACAGAACACAAATCCAAGTATAGCAAATGTAAGAAATGAAAATGCTAATCAAATCATAAGTTTAGAAGCAAGAATGGTAATAATGGGAAAAAAATAGAGAAAATGATTGAAGCTCAGGACACTTTAGAAAATACAATCAAGACTTTGTATTTTATAAGTGAAGAACAAACTGATGTGAAAAAAAGAGAATGAAGTAATAAGCAGCTATGAAAACACTCGAAAGGGAAATTGCATTGGGATTTAAACAAGTATCCTTTAGCTTGGTCAGTGATCTCATCCGATCCACGCGAGATCAATTGCTTCGCATCTAATATTTATTTATTTATTTATAAACACGTTGAAAATATGATGAAGGCAATGAAAAGAGTGGAAATGGCGAAGAATAAATAGGACGATCGAAACAGGAACAAGAAATCAGACAATTCGGCCTGATACCTAATAAAAATGTAAAGGAAATGATTCAACAACTTGCAGCCAAAAAATCAAATGACAAGCTTTAAAAATCACCAAATCGACGTGGCCCATAGAATACCAAACAAGGACAAGCAAAAACCATACACATTGCTAATTCAATTTGAACAGACTATGTAAAGACAAATGACTAGAACAAAGAAAACGTATTGTTACAAACGACGATATGTATAGAAGCGGAATTTACTTAAACGAAAATATAACTTCGTATAGCACATGTCTCTTTTCGAAAACAAAATGTTTACAAAGGACAATAAGTTTAAAAACGTACGGATCCATAGTGGAAAAACTATGATGAGGAAGAACGAACAGGTATAAAAAAAATCATACGTGAAGAAGATGGCCTAGCAAATTTATAAGAAATAACAAATTTGTACGTCTAATATTTGACTGATGCAGTAACTATTCAAAAATGTTGAAAAATTTACAACATGAATTCGCCAGAAGGCTATTTTACCAAAGTGATTTAAGATAGTTAAGTTCCCAACCTGCGCGCGAATTACATGGCGCTGTGAAGCAAAACACTTGATTTTCGTCGTTTGGCCTTGTCTTGAAGAACTGAAACATCTTCCTTACTTCAAAGTCATTTCAATGCTGCTGTTCAGCAAATTAGTTTGCTTCGACCAATTACAGCGAAAGTGATATTTTTCATACATATTTATCAACTAAAATTCTACACAGTATATTGTTTAACATATGTTGTCCATGATAGAAATTACGACCACTTGTTTGAAAAGAGGCCTCATGGGGGTCGCGATTTGGAATAAGAGATGGAACATTGGGGGGATTGAGGCTTAATAGCCCGTCGACAGCTAGGCACCAACCTCAGTCACAGTGCAGTGGCCCGGGAATATAGGGCATCATTATGATCGACACTTGGGTGTCGGGCCCAATGGGTCCTACTTTGTCAATCGTGGTATTTTGAATCAGTGAAAGAGGAGGGAGAAGAGGCGTACCAACTCAGGGATGATTTCTGTAGATTAAAATGTTGTCAATATCTAAGCAGGAGACTACTGAGCTGATTACAAACAATTTTGATTTGCAACGCGGCTGATGGGGGTGGATGAATGAGGCTTAATGGTGTGTCGACAGCTAGGTCATTGGCGCCAAACTCAGCCAAATTGGAGTGCCTTGGATTGCCACTGTGCCACACATTACAGTTAACACATTTCAGTTCACCCAATGTCCAGATCTAGATCTTATCGTGTATCTGTACTCCTGCAAAAATTAATAAACCCCTTACAGGATGATAGAATCATCACCCAATTGACACGCAATGTCTCGCGGAAGGTGGAAACGGCAATGAACACCATCAAGATGATGACAGTTGACAAGAATGTGACGGATTGTGAGTAGCTGGGAACACCTATGACATTCAGGAGGGATAACTCCCCTCAAAAGGAAGCCATTAGTAAGGTTGGAGTGACCATATGCAAACAAGCTAACATCAACCCTTCCCTGCTACTGCAGTGACATACCGGGTGCCATTCCTGGAGAGTGCCTTTAATAGCCAGCAACTCATTCTCGTTTTGTTTGTCTGTACAGCTAATGAAAAATGTTTGTAAGCAGCTCAGTAGTCTCTTCCTTCAATAACGACGAAAAGTTGCTTTATGACTAACGCAAACTATCACCATGGCCTAAAATACTGTTTGTAAAACAGTTTACTGGTATTCTGAAGTTTCTTTACTTAGTTCACAAAGAATTCGGGATGTTTTTAGTTTCACAGTAATGGTAGCCTGGCATAAGTAATAGGAATTTTTTTGCCTTATTCCGTTACCACCAATTTTCTGCCTAAATTGGTCAATTGTGGCATAATTGTAGATCATTCTTAAGCACAGCAAAGCGATGAAACTAGCAATGCTAATCAAAGTTACAAACAATGCAGAAACAATATTTCAACTTTTACAAACAAAACATTGTTAAACCATTCTTGGGTATTGTACCAAAACGTGCAACGACCGCATACCAACCAGACATGGTCAACTTCATCTTAAATAGTTCACTGAAGCCGAAATTCAATTCCTATGTATTCCTTAACACAAGCAATAAAAAAACAGATCATTGTCACATCTTTTAAAATGAATGCATGCACAGGCCCACGCACGCACAGGTCTATGTATAATTAACAGCCTTCGTCAATATTGTATTATGCAGAAAGAAAAGACTTAGTTTAAATATGGCGGCGAACTGTCTTTGTCAGAACCGAAAGGACAGACAGGCTCTGGTACTAGCTGAACGAATCGTCACAAACTCTTGACAATTTTCGAAGCAAGTCCCCTCTGAAATTGGAGTGGAACTGACAGGCCACCTTTGTGGGTAATTAGGTTCGATATTGGGACAAGCTTCACAGCCAGATTAAATTCAACAAAGTACCAGAGGGTATTTTCGTTCCTCTTCCCCTGACCTCTTCAATTCAAGACAGCCAAACACGGTCTGACTGAAATAGGGAAGGAATCACTGCAGAGGCTTGTCCTCACTCTAGCTCGTTCCTGAAGTGAGGTCTACATGACATCTTACTAATTTAATTTTCACAGACAAAGACACCACTCACTGTATGGGTCAGTGGGGTTGAGCTTGAGGCATTTGAAAATTGAACTATACACTCGGGTCAAAAGAAGTAGGTAGGTTTTACCAGGTAGGCAAACTATGTGCTTAAGTTAAACCCAACAGATTATTTAGGATAATGGAAAACAATTATTAATCTATAAGACCTCAAGTTAAAATTACCTTATCAAAACAGAAGCTCCCTCAAATTTATATCAATTCTTCATTGAAAAAAAGCTTAAAAGAATAAAGGAAGTAGCAGTTTCTTCGTTACTTTGCTTTGCTGCATTACACGAGAAAGTACATTCCAAGTATTTTTGCCTATCTTTAGGCTCAATGACTCATTAAAAACTGAAATCTTGATTTCGGATTTAGCGTGTTTAGGAGTGGATCTTGCTGGCTTTTGATTGGAATTCGTGATATCAGGAGCCATTAATGGTCTTGCCCATGATAATACATAACTTTCCTTCTCTAGTTCATGGTCACGACTCCGTGCAGTAAAATTTTAAGTAAGTGATCGTAACTATTTTCACACATGTAATAATACGCTATCTAGATTTTAACCTAATAGATATGTGCGTAAAAATACCCCTCGGCTAACAATTAGTCCAGGTATGAGGCACCTCTGCTTGCAACAGCGTTCCACGTGCGTGAAGTTGTGAAAAAGATGACTACTGCAAGCCTTGGCTGACAGGGGCAGAAATAGCGTGTTTTGCTTTCCGACTCAACGCTAGTTTACGCACGTGCAGAAAACTGATACCTGTTAGTGCTGCTCTGGTAAAATAAGATTCTAGTGATGTTGAATCAACTGGTCTGTATCTGAAAAACGAAACCGAGAGCTTCCCTCCAGACGACTTTGACGGAGATGGAATATATGAAGCAATAGTTACAACATGGACACTCCCACGTCTTTCAAACGTGTGTATATATTTATTCTCTCCTGGTGATAGCCAAATAAGTGACCGTATAGTAGGACGGGCAGCCGACATTCATTAACTGAATTCGTTATGAAGTTTCTCCAAAAACTTACACATTTAATTCCTCTCTATTAAGGCATAATCCTAACGTGAGAAAACAAGGTATCATCATTAGAAACTAAGATGCATAAAAATGAATAGCATAAAACTTAAACCTTAAAATTGATTTTAAGAATATGACAGCGAGATGAGACTGGTTGCCTACACAGTTTTTAAATTTTATTGTATACATGCAATATTCAATTTTAGAGCATTGAACTTTATCTAGTTCTGTCTATAAAAAGTAATGAATACAGCGGTTAGTACGCTTCTTATGAGTAGTTCGGTAAACATGTGTATTAGATTTCAAGCTGCATTGGTATTGAAGTCGTAGAGGGGAATTTTTCTTTAAGCTCTTTAAAAACTAGTTTCATTCGACTTTGATTTCTCCCATTTCACAGAACTTGAACGGCGTATTAAATTCAACGAATTTTAGTTTTTTTTTTTACAGATTCCAATAATCAGTGTTCGAGTAAATCTGGATGGTATATGCACGTTGGTGGATCAATGATTGCTTTCAAAAAGGAAACCTTATTGCCTTATTGATCATGTTATTAGTTGAGTAAATTCGTCTATATGAAGTTTAGTAAGGACTTAAAACAATAGATGGTATAGCGAAAGTCCTATTCTGGAGCTAACTGATGCGTAATTTTGAGACCAGAGTTATGAAAAGGCAGTTTAAACGATTGTTGTTCTTATATTACTTATATTACTTACTGTACTTGTTGCTTCAACGTGAAACAACGGAAGTCCTTGTATTAAAACAAGGCCAAGGGTCAGTTTGGCTTAAGGCTATTGAAGGCACTGCGTAAAAGGTTTGTAGCAGGTTTGAATGAGTTTTTAAAAAAGGAGTCCGACACTTAATCCTGCTCAAACACTTGTTCAAAAAACATCCAAATGTTCTACCGTCTTGGAGGTCCTCTTCCCGGAAGAGCATAATAAAACACAAAAATGCAATTAGTCAATACAATATCCTAATATACAACTAAAAAAAACACAACATGAGTCCAACCAGTTAACGTGTGGCACTAATTGCACGAGAGAGTAAAGATGACCAACACATTGCTGGAAGTGTTGAATCGTTTTCCAAAGAGCGGGTACTTCGTGCAAAAGGCGGGTTGAGACACTGCACGTATTCTGTCAACTAACATTATGCAGACAAACGAAAATAAACACTGTAGCACCGTCACAAAACAAACAATGGAATAAAACCAAAGTAAACGGAAGCAAGGCAATAAAATGAGGGAATCGAGAGGTGAATAAAAGAAAAAAATGACTGGAGTATTCGGAAGGAAGGGCACATCACTGGGTATTTCCGTCCATACAGAAACAAATCATAGGTCTAATTTAGACCATGGACTTATACACTATCACACTACTTAAGCTTCATGTTTAGACAATCAGTACTGTGGCAGTATTGTATTGAGTAATGATAAGAAATGAAAAACAATGTAATGATAAAACCTTAAAACAGCTGAATCTGGTGGGATTCCTGCAATGGCTGCAGACAAGTAGAGATAAGAAATATCCACTAAGTTCTGTTGAACCAAAATGTATACATAATTTCAACAGATGGAAAGGGTATGTAAATGCTATTGCATGACTGCAATAGTTTTACTGCAAACAGTGATGAATTGTAGCTAGATTGCTAGAACATTTTATACGAGTGTTCTGCAACTTTACTTCATAGAAATCTTTATGTTGACTGAGAAAAAGCTGCGTATTTTATTTGGAGAAAGGTGTGCCTCCGGTATGGATTCTCAGTGTCATCCTTCAACCCGAGTTGCCCAGCAAGCCGTTGTTGACCAGAAAGTCATTGTTTGCTGATGACGTCGACCTTTGTTGTCGGGCAGCTCTCATGCAGACCTGTGAGCGACAGGTACGTTAACAGGATCAGAACAGGGCGATCAGTAATTGTTTTCAGTTTTCTCTGGATAAAATGGTGAGTCCACTTTTGCTTCAACGGATGCTGCACCCAGGTCCTTGCTTGCACTTGGGCCAAGTACATATCCCCGTTTCCTGGGTCTGCTGTTCGATTGTAGGTTGTCTTGGCTTCCACAGTTGGTGCAACTTCAAGAGAACACCATGCGGCCCTTAACCTCTAATGGGTTCTGTCGGGCTGTGTTGCATAGTTTATGGTACGGATAGTAACTTGTCCCTCGAGTTTTTAGACCGTTTACACCACAGTGGCCAGTGACTGGGGCGTTTTGGACATCTCCAGTGGTCAGTGTCTAGGCTGAAGCCTCAGAGTCACCTTTGAAATCTCCAGTACACTGTGCGAATGCGTGCTTCAGTCTATCCCTACTTGTCCCATGGTTTGTGGGCGAGACTTGTGGGGAAGCAGAAGTGGGGAGGGTAAGGGTGATTTTGTGATAGGCTCCAGCAGTCTGCTTGAAGATGGTCTTTAAGTGCCTCGTATCTTGAAGCTTGGGGAGATACCAGTGGTTCCTTGTCGTGTCCTAAGTGGCATTCCATTTCACAACCCTCCCAAAAAGTTCCACTTTACCAGCAAGAAACTAACAGGAGGTCTGGTGAATGTGTTATCAGTATGTCGGTTATCAGCTGCTTTTCACTGATGTTTTCGGCAGGGCTATGGGCACTCGGTTTGTCTGCTGAATGGACCCTTGACATTCAGCGTGCCCATTTTATTGTCTCCTGTAATTCCATGAGTGTTTTGGAGTCCTTGGCATCGAACCTCATAACACAGCAAATCCAAGTTATGTTTTCCCGCTTACCTGGCCAGCAATTTTTCTGCTGGATGCAGTGCGATGTTGGATAGCTGGAAGTGACTTCGCTTATGCGGCAGTGAAATGGGCCCTTTCCAGTCCTCTTGATTGGGATATCAGCTAGTTCCCTTGGACACCTTTCCAACTCTAGGTCTAAGGTTGCATACTGTTTGGCATGCCTTATGAGACAAACAAGATGGCAATACCTTTTGGACTATGAAAGGCACTGTGTATGCTTAGCACTCGGCTTGTTGCCCCAGTCGCCAAGAAGATAGGGTGTTGGCTCATTTACGTATTGGGCACACCAACATTGTTTCCTGAAATCCCTCCTGTATGTAATTGGTGTCACTGGCCACTTATGATTTATCATGTGCTTGTGGAAAGTCACTATTTTGATGGTGTTCGTCACCATTTCCTTCTTCTATTTAGCGCTTCGATTGGATGATGATGAGTCTGGTCTCCTGTCCGTGGTATTTAAATTTTTGCAGGAGTTACAGTTGCATGATAAATCTAGATTTGGGGTTTGTTTATCATCTCTGTAATATGTGACGCAGTGGCAACCTACATCACTGCACTGTATCCGAGGTTTACACTAAAGACCTAGCTGTTGCAGCTCTATAAATCCTCATTCAACCCCCCCTCACCTGTGTGTTACTTCTGTCACGAGGGAATATATATAGGATAGCTGTTCTCAATTATAATTTTCTGAGTCTTGAGTTCCTTGAGAACGAGTCGGCTTAAACCGTGTTAACGCCAAGAGATCCTAAAAACGGCATGAAGGGCTCAACTTAGTTTTCTTAAGTATTGCTATTTTAAAGCTCGATTAGGCTCAATAAGAAGGGAAGGTAAAGAGCAGAATGTGGGATGGTGACCAAGTTATGAATTACACAAATAATACTTGTCGTAGTGTTTTTTTTCTTTTGAGTTCAATAAGTGACAGAATAATTGAGCCTTGAAAGCACCAACACTTATGCCGCGCCGTATTAAGGTCAATGCAAGCCTGTGGCAAAAATTTTAAACTGAGCCTCCACCTCCAATTTATTATCTCAGAAAACCCTATACGTATTCTCCTTCCTGAGGGCCCCACCCTTTCGACGTATTATGTAAAAATAAAACGGTACGTAGTCTCGTTCCTGAGGCCCCAGCGAAATATTATCCTAGCAAAAACAGTATGTAGTCTCGTTCCTGAGGCCCTTTTCACCCTCCCATATCAGACACTGAGTAAAAACTGTACATAGTCACGTTCCCAGGAGACGCATTTTTGCTTCACTTCGGCTGTATTTATCTTGATATTTTTTGTTTTGCTCAATGAGACTTTGATATTAATCAGTGAGCCTCAATAGCCATTTTGCAAACTCGGCATCTTAAAGCGTGGTGGCTTTAAATTTTCCCTCATTGGTTCGAGGCGAGGTGAGGCCCCCTGCCAAGTAAGGCCCAGTGCAATTTGTGCCCGGTCTCCCTTCTTAGTACGACCAAGCACTAGGGCACATTTTCGTGGCTTTGGCACATTATACGACAGTTTCATAAACTGTAGGCTACCTAAAATGATGATTAATATTTAGAAGTACGACACCAACGAGGAGTGAAAGGTTTGGACTGAATTTGATGTTAGTGCCTATGGATTTGGAGGTCTCCTGTCAGACTCGATGTGATTTGGTCCACGGGTTGAATGTTTTTTACCGATTTGTCGTGGGTGAAGCTGTAACTAAACGTAATGAGCAATCTAAGTGCTGTGCCGGAAACACTGGGATTTCTGTTTTTTTTTTTTTTTGGTCAGAGGACCTAATTCAGATTCTTGCACCACCCTAACCGTGCCATTCTGTTCGTCTTTTCCTTTCGAGCCTGAGGCCTTAAACATGTTAGCATCGGCCTTCTTGATGACTTTATTTGTGTGGTCTTTTTTATTTTTATATTTTTCGCTTTGTTTGTTTGTTTGAAAGCAATTAAGGCTGCGCTGGCTTGATACTGCCTTAAACACGCGCCGTAGAGTGCAGATCAAATAAGACAGCTTCACTAATTACCAAGTCTTCATTAATTTCGCTAACACTTTCGTAGAAAACTCTGACCCACACTTGCTTGGTAACGTAGGTAACTAGGAAGCATCTGCTTCCAAAGCATGCGTGGAATACTATGTTCTTTGCAGAAGAAACGAAGTAGAAGGTGTTTGACGGAGATGTTATTAAGGTTACTCGTGCTGCAGTAAAAATAGAACTAACTACCTTTAAGATTAACTACCTTGTTTACCTTTAAGATTAACTACCTTGTTGTTAACAATTACCTTGTTGACTCCTAAGATGTGGAGTCAATTAACCGACTTTGTTTTTTTCCTGAAGGCATTTAAATTAATGAAGCATTACATCGCTAGTACCTTAAGTGTTTTTTGTTTGTTTGTTGGTTTAGTAAACGCGGATTGTAAAATAAGGTTTACAAAGGAAAGGCAATTTTATGGTTTAACATGCCTTTCAATTCCTAAGATTAATTCGGATGAATAGGAACAATTTTGTAAGGTCTCGTTGTATTGGGAACGGACGAGGCTAGGTTTCAATCTGTGACTTCTAAGAAATAATACGGTATCGTTTGTTCCACATTATGTTTTCAGAAAACTGACTGAATGACGACTCGTTTCCTTGCACTAAGAGTGCAAAAACATGTAGATATCACAAATGGAGACTCAACAAAGTTACTGGTATAGTTTACGAAGGGGATATTTACGGATTTTTGCACTCGCAGTGGAAGAAAACAGTGGCGTCATTCAATCAGTTTTCTGAAAACATAATGTGGGACAAAGCATAGTGGTAACCATGTACTAATGTAGTAGGGGTTGTGTTTATGTATGTAATAAATAGGCGTGTAACAGGAAATAATGTACGGGCTAGAATGATTGACTTGATTTTTGGGGTGGTCGATAAATCGTAATGCACAACATTAAGAATTTGTCAATTTTTGTGTGTCTTATTGGCTACTCATGCGTTGAACTGAACGTTTGGCTTCAGCAAGTCGTATTTATTTCAGTGAATGTGTCAATCACGTGCATGAAGAGTACATTCTAAAATGTGGCTTTCCTACGTTCCTATACTAGGAAACAGGCTTTAGGCCTATTACAGGTGGAGCGGATAAAAATTTATTTTAAATTTGTACTTACTCTCATTGTAATGACTGCAATACTTAATAATGTTCTTAAAAATCTGGGTGCAATCCTCGGTCGGCTGCATTTGAGCTTTTTGCCGTTTGAACTTTTTGCCGTTTTGCTCTTAGCTGGTCTTTTTCACATTTTTGTATTTTTTTTAGGTAGGTCTAATCTACGTTTCATATTAATTTTAAGACGCTTTCGTTTCTCTCACATTTAGTTTCTATTTCTTTATTTGCAGCCTTTTCTACCATTGCCGCTATCTATAGTAAAAATGCCACGTTAGCCACCATGGTTAAGCTAGTAAAGAGCGCGCCACCGCCAATAATGCCTGCGTTGTTTATAATTATTGCAGAGTATCTTTCCTAGAGTTAAAATACTAATAATAAAGCATTTAACTAAAAAGCCAAACAATCATCCGTAACGAGTGTAGTTTACAATAATCAAAAAATTCAATAGATCCACGGCTTACTATGCCGCGTCCTACGACAATGTTGAAGCGTACACCTCTGGTACATAGTACTTCATCTGCGAACACTAATTTTTTTTCAAGTTGGACTTGTCACAATTGTATACAGGTCAAACGATGTTAGCCTGGGTGTGAAGACAGCATTTAAATAATTCTAAAGCATTCAGAACTTTTAGGCATACTTTTTACAGATAACAGCAGATAAATTAGGCCTATTGCATTCGAGGTTAAGCCTATTCTTTCTTGGAACACTGGATTGAAATTGTTATACGAAGCCATCGTATTGTTCCGTGTTGCGGTGTTAACACATCGTCTGCTGTACGCTTTAGTTCTGTATAAAAGATTTTCCTGATGCATCGGTGAGTGGGATCCCGTAGATAGTGTAAACACCTGGTTTGATCGCCATGTTGGGTGAATTCCCCCAAGCATTGTTTTTGCACATGAAACGAATGTAAGTCGTTAACGAATCATTTTATGTTTTCCATTTGCCCGCCTTTCTCTAATGGTTAAAATGCGATAATGATATGTTATTATTTCATTGAGTTACGTCAAAAAAACCTTTTAGCTATAAGGAAGCAACGATGATTTATTTTGACGATTTTTAAAATTTCACTTGATTACCAGCAGAACAATGTATGCTTCGCTGGAATTCCTTAACTATTCAGGATTCCAAATTTACAATTTACAATGATCGATAAATTAGAAAAATTTTAATTTCGTGGATTATAATTGAGCAATTTATGGCAAATTCTAGATCAGCAATACTTTTGAGGTTATCATGGCAATCAACCCTTTAGTTTGGGCTTCACCCAGACTACAAAAATGCAAACAACCAACCAACGGACCAGCCAACCAACCAACATTTTGCAATTCAGTGTCCATTTTAGGCTATGCTAGGCTCCTCCAATAAAGCTATCCGTATAGATTTGTAAGGAAACCAATTCTAACATTCCTTATATATTTTTTACACTGTAACGATTCTTCAAACGTCACTAGGGTTCCTATTGTAAGCTGAGACTAAAAACATGCGTATCTCAATGCCAGATGAAACACCTCACCACATTAATTTGTTGGATAGTTGAACACTCTTCGTGGCGAATTCGTTGGCATTAATAAGCTCAACTCCAACTTATTTACACTCATTATATCCACTCATAAAGTTCTGGAATTATACAAGTATACAATAAAGACCATCGGAACACTCAGACTGCTACTGAGCTAAATTACAAAAGTCGGCAGTATTTGAGGGTGCACAATGCGTGGAACAATTTTGCCAAAAATTCCTAGCATCATTTACTTGCTATAATCGACACAAGTCCTTCTATTAGCGATGTACTGGGGTGTGGTAAGACTGGCCTTCAATCCTGGATTTTTAGCACATAATACAGTCGTCTTAACCATGTATGAATGAAGTAGGAGTTTAATGTATGAATATCTGATAATAAATAGGCACTCATATAACAGGAAAGAACATAGGATAAAACGATTGACTTGACTTTTGGGGTGTTTTTATAAATTGTAATGCATGATACGGAAATAAAAGTACCTCAAAACACAGGTTAAAGACATGCAGCTGAAAAGCTGAAAGAAACAGAAAAGGTCGGCTGAATCAGATGCGACTGATAGGCCAGAGTGCCGAGATCGAGATGATGCGATTTTAAAGTCAGAGAAAAGTAACAGCACAAATGTGGCATAAGAGCCAGGAAGTCGAAATCTAGAAGATGAAGCTTAAAAGTCACAGAAACCCTGTAATGTACACGTGGCTAAAGAACTAGGGAGCAGAAATCCCGAAGGTGTTACTTAAGTCACACAGAAATGGCAGTACAGACGTGATTAAAGAGCTACGGAGTCGAAATGCATAAGATGCGGATTAAAAGTCGCACAAAAGTGGTTGAACAGATGCAGCTTAAGAACTGGCAGTTGATATGTAGATGAGAATTAAATGTCACGGAAACACTGCAGTACACATATGGCTAAAGACCTAAGAAGCAGAAATCCCGAAGATGCGGCTTAAAAGTCGCACAAAAGTGGTTGAACAGATGCAGCTTAAGAACTGGCAGTCGATATGTAGATGAGAATTAAATGTCACGGAAACACTGTAGTACACATGTGGCTAAAGAGCTAAGAAGCAGAAATCCCGAAGATGCGACTCAAAAGTCGCACAAAAATGGTAATGCAGACGTGTCTGAAGAAGTAGCAGGTAGTCGAAATCCAGAAGATGAGACGTAAAAGTCACAGAAAGTGGTTGAACAGATGTTGCTTAAGAACGGGTGTCGAAATCCAGAAGATGAGACTTATAAGTCACAGAAAGTGGTTGAACAGATGTAGCTTAAGAACGCGTGTCGAAATCCAGAAGATGAGACGTAAAAGTCACAGAAAGTGGTTGAACAGATATAGCTTAAGAAGGGGTGTCGAAATCCAGAAGATGAGACGTAAAAGTCACAGAAAGTGGTTGAACAGATGTAGCCTAAGAATCCAGAAGATGAGACTTAAAAGTCACAGAAAGTGGTTGAACAGATGTAGCTTAAGAACGGGTGTCGAAATCCAGAAGATGAGACGTAAAAGTCACAGAAAGTGGTTGAACAGATGTAGCTTAAGAAAGGGTGTCGAAATCCAGAAGATAAGACTTAAATGTCACAGAAAGTGGTTGAACAGATGTAGAGAACGGGTGTCGAAATCCAGAAAATGAGACTTAAATGTCACAGAAAGTGGTTGAACAGGTGTGGCTTAAGAACGGGTATAGAGATCCAGTAGATGAGACTTAAAAATCCCAGAAAGTGGCTGAACAGATGTAGCTTAAGAACGGGTGTCGAAAGCCAGAAGATGAGACTTCTGCAGTAGTGCATACGTGTCACAGAAACACAGTAGTGCATACGTGGCTAGGGAGTCAAAATCCAGAAGAAGCGGCTTAATTAAAAGTCACAGAAAAATGATTGTACATGGCCGAAGAGACAGGTAGTCGAAATCCAGATAAAAAATTAATTAAAAGTCATGCAAATTTGACTGTACAGATACGTATGAAGAGTTGCAAGGAATTTGACCTCACTAAGTCATCACACAAATAATTCCACCCCAAAAAAAGATGGAATTGTAGGACTACAAATCTAAGTCCGACATAATATCAGCTGCTGGATGTAGCAGAAGAACGAAAAAAAGAAGGTAAAAAACAGGGCATGGCCATATACAGCTCCTTGTCCTCAGGGCAGATTACGAAGAAAATCACCTACAACTGCAGTATCATAAAAGAAGATTAAATTAGCAGTCGACAATACATAGCCTTGTTAAGTACCAACAGTGAAGAAAAACGAAGACAACGTAGGTAGTTGCGTGCAAGACAAAAGTTCTGCAGCTTGTGCTGCGACACACAAATGAGATCATTTCCAGTCTTTCCTTCAGTTCTTTTGGTTGAGGTCTCGGTTGAGCTGGTTGGTATTGTAAACACACTCCGTGCGACTTTAATATCTGCAACACAAAACCACGGAATATAATATATGAGGGGTTTGAGCGCAACCGAAGGCAAAGCACGTGCGACAAAATGGCCATGCAACATCTTCAACCTCTCACTCTCGTCAAGAAGGTGATTATTAAAATATGTGGTTACCCTTCCTTTTACGCCGCCGAAGTTACGAGTGTTGCGTTGTGTGTAACGGCGTGTCTCGTGTAGGCCAACTAAAGGTGGTATAGGAGGCCGACTAAATAAATGACGGCGCAATAGTTCCCCGTCACACACCGCTAGGCGGTTTGCTTGGTCGCCGTGTCTGGGCTTAGACGAACGGGGGAGTAAATTACGGCGCTGTTCGGCGTCAGGTTGCGACGCTTGACACGTGACAGGGGGCCCGTAAGGCGCACCTCAAAACGCTCCCCGTGCTTGGGTTCGTATTGATGCGCGTGCCTCGCTTGCTCGGAGCGTGCGTCTCCGCCAAGCACTCCCACCACAATGCCCGCGAGCGCTATTGTTACTGGCCGAGAGGCGCCAACGACCATTTTGCGGGGGATGTTACGACGCACCGTGCGCCACTTTATTCGCACGTCAAGCGTTTGTAGCGGCAGACATGTTTCCCTCATGCAGCCTCTTCCGTCTTCTTCCCCCCCCCCCCTCTTCTCGTTCTGGCTGCTTCATCTTGTCGTTGATGTTGGCACTCGCTTGTAGTTATTTTGCCTGCAGCGACTACTCCAATGCTTGTTTTCTTTTTCTTTGTTCTTTTTTTCTTTGTTCTCGCTGGTTGTAGGCCTAACGCGAGTTGTTAGTATCATATTCCACCCGACTTTGACACATCTGATTTGTGCCGCACTGCTTTTCCTTGATGAGCATCGTCGTCCGTAATAAAGCTACGAATAAG
>JAHWFP010124942.1:9257-20083 GCA_023313725.1 Lithobius niger | reverse complement strand
GTTGTTCATTATTTAAACACAATATCTTAACTTATATAGTATTTTCCTAGCACCATGTGCTTGCTTACCCTGTTTTTTTTGTGTAATGTAACCCGACATGCACAAGTCCACACTGAACGTCGGTCCGTTTCTTGTATAAACCTATTTAGTTACTTACATAAAATAATTTCACTGAACATATGTCCAAAAAAGTGCATTTTATGTTAAAGAAGGCATCCATTTCAGCATGAATTGAAAGGAGGTCCATATGAAGCTATGGTATCCACATCAGTTTTTTCCTTTTTATCATTTACCGAATTTCCAAAAAAGTGCATATTATGTGAAAGAAGGCGTCCACATCAGTATGAATGTACAGGAGATCCATATCAAGCTATGGTATCTACTTCACTTTTTACCTTTTCATCATTTACGGAATTTCCAAAAAAAAAAAAAGTGCATTTTATGTGAAAAAAGGCGTCTACATCAGCATGAATGTAAAGGAGATTTACATCAAGCAGTATCCATCTCACTTTTAACCATTTCATCATTTACGGAATTTCCAAAAAAAAGTGCATTTTATGTGAAAGAAGGCGTCTACATTAGCATGAATGTAAAGGAGATTTACATCAAGCTGAGGTATCAACCTCACTTTTTACCTTTTCATATTTATGGAATTTCCAAAAAAGTGTATTTTATGTGAAAGAAAGCGTCCACATCAGCATAAATGTAAAGGAGATCTATATGATGCTGAGGTATCCTCCTCACATTTTACCTTGTCATCATTTACGGAATTTCCTTATGCGCATTTAGGCCTGCATAGCCCTGCAAAACCGTTAAAACACTCGTACTTTTCCTTTGTTTTAAATAATGCAAACGAAGTGACTATGATTAACTATCCCGCGTAAATATTACACTCTGTTTGCCGGTCGACCTTCGCAGCTTTCGCCTCTGCTTCTCTTCCTTTCTCTTCTGCTTCCTGGTTACGTTTTAAAATATTAATTTAGTTAAGTTTCGCTCCAGTCGAGTGGCCTGTCAGTAAGTTGGCCCCGACTCGTATTTCAGGAAATACTAGCGTCTTCGCCACGGACTGGTCGTTTCGCCTCGCCTCGCCCACTGTCTGCATTCCCTTTCACGGCGTTGGAACTTAATGCGTCCTGGCTGTAATTGGGAAGTGTTGGAGGAGTAAAGCAAAACGACGCTATCGTCAAATTATTTAATTGTTCAGAAGATAAGAAAGGGAGAAAAGTCGCCGGTTTGGGGATGAATGCCCTCTCTGGTTTTTAAAGTTGAAGGCGCTGGCGACTGGGAAAATGAAAGGATTTAACAAAAGAGGAAATATTAATTTTGATGTATATAAATAAGTCAGATAGCGGATGTCTTAACTGATTAGGTTCAGAGAGTGTCACCGTATAATGTGCCCGCTAAGTTACAGAAGAGATATCTCGTGGTGATTGTGCTGTAGTGGATACAAGATACAAGAGAATCAAGCTCTCGGACCGATCATCGTAATAAACATGGTTCCATCATAATGCAAGTTTCCTATTCGATGGCCTATCGGTGGCAACGGCTCGCTGTTACAACATAACGAGTTATACACCTAAATGTATTTATGAGTACTAAAGGTATTGGACGATTGCTAGAAAATGTAGTGGTCGATCTGAGTTATGCTAAGGTTCTCTTCAGTTAACTTGGGACGGTCATGCATTACTTCCCAAAGAGCCTTGCTATCCAGATCTGTTTTTCAGTTAGTCTCCTCTCCGAAAACCAAAAGAATATTTATTGTATTGTTCAGTATCAATTGTATTTTAAAATTCCCTACATTGTAACCACGAAATCACCATGCCTACAACAATGAATAGCATAACACCCTCCTAGCAATACCACGGCATCCCCGCTCCAAAACTTCCATTAATTCCCAGCTAGCCAACCAGTAAGTTGTGTTTTGAAATTTAACAGTACTCCTCCTCATTTTCTCCACAAACTCCCATTTAAGTTAACATGTCCCCAAAATATCATTTATATTCATCATCATCACCCTCAGAATTGTTTGTGGCAGATTAGGCAGGAGCAGGTGAGGATCTTTAACATCAAAATCCTGAACAATAAACATCAATAGCCCTAACCACTACTTGTAATTCTTTCATACGTCATAATTCCACCTGTTATCTAGCCCTTGACACTATCAAAGTACTGTACAGGAAAGATGGGGGGGGGGGATTGAGGCTTAATGGCGCGTCGACAACTTGGTCATTAGCGCCAACCTCAGTCACAGTGCAGTGGTCCGGGTTGCCACTGCACCACACATTACAGAGGAGTTATCCAAACCCCTAATCTAAATCTTGTCATACATCTGTACCTCCTGCAAAAATTGAAAAACACCGGACAGGAGGACAGACTTATCACCCAACTGACGCGCAATGTCATGCGGAAGATGGAACCGACGACGAACACCATCAAGATGGCGACAATCAACAAGTAAGTGCCGGACCGTAAGTGGCCGTCGACACCAAGAACATTCAGGAGGATCAACCCCTCGCAAAACGAAACAGTAAGTCGGGTGTGACCAATTCGCAAACGGGCCAACACAACCTCCTCACGGCGACTGCGGCGACACGCCGAGTGCCACTCCTCGACAGTGCCTTTAATGGCCCGTAACTTATTACCGTCCTGTCCATCCCACGAGGCTTGCCAAAAAGCATGTAACCTCAGACGCAGAGTTGGAAAAGCGTCCGAGGGAACAAGCCTGAGATCCCTACCGAGAGGGCCAGAAAGGGCCCCTTTTGCTGCAGAATCCGCTTGCTCATTTCCACCTATCCCAACA
Source organism: Lithobius niger (assembly GCA_023313725.1). Taxonomy (NCBI): domain Eukaryota; kingdom Metazoa; phylum Arthropoda; class Chilopoda; order Lithobiomorpha; family Lithobiidae; genus Lithobius; species Lithobius niger. The sequence continues at coordinate 17,283 of JAHWFP010124942.1, read as the reverse complement.
TGGCCCGGGATCCAGCAGAAAAGCACGGTTTTCCGCTGGCCAGGCAAGCGGGAAAGCAAAGCTTGGACACGTTGTGTCAAGGGGTTCCGTGGATTGTAAGTCGCCAAGGACTCCAGGGCACTCATGGAATCGCTAAAGATAATGAAATGCGTGCCCTGAAGGCCAAGGATCCATTCCACCGCCACACTGAGAGCCAAAAGCTCTGCAGAAAACACAGAATAGCCTGATGGAAGGCGATGGGCTACCGTCACTCCCTTACAAACACAAGCACAAGCCACGCCAGCGTCTGACTTCGACCCATCAGTAAACAGCCGCTGATAACCGGCGTACTGAGAACACAGCCGCCGGAACTCCTGCAAGTACCTTGCTGGTAGAGTGGAACCCTTCGGGAGGGACGCCAGAGCGAAAATGAAAATGCCACTTGGGACAAGCCAAGGGGCCACTGGCATCCCCCCCAGCCTCAAGACGCTGGGCATATCAAAGGCTATCTCCTGACAGGACTGCTGGAGCCTATCGCGGAAATCACCCTTACCCACCCTGCGTCTACCGACTCGCAAGTCTGGCCCAAAAACCATGGACCAAGCAGGACTGGATTCCACAGCACGTAAACGCACAGCATACTGAATGGCCAGCTTCTGCCGACGAATGGCCAAAGGTGGCTCCGAGGCCTCAGCATAGAGGCTGACCACTGGAGAAGTTCGAAATGCCCCAATCGCCACACGCAGGCCACTGTGATGCACAGTGTCCAACATCTGGAGAGTCGAGTCACTAGCCGAACCATACACCATGCACGCATAATCAAGTTTGCTGCGGACAAGGGCTCTGTAGAGGCGCAACACGGCAGTGCGATCGGCACCCCATGAAGTACCCGACAGAACCCGCAAGATGTTAAGTGCCCGCAAAGACTTGTCTTTAAGTTGGCGCAAGTGTGGAAGCCAAGATAACCTGGAATCGAACACCAGACCCAGGAAACGTGCCTGTGGGACAACAGGAATCTGCGCCTGCCCCAAATACAGGCAAGGATCTGGGTGCAGTGTTCGTTGGCGGCAAAAGTGAATGCACACAGTCTTGTCCGGAGAAAACCGGAAACCATTACTGACCGCCCAGGTCTGGACTTTGTTAATCGCCAGTTGTAGCTGCCGCTCGCAGGTCTGCATGCGAGCTGCCCGAAAGCGCAGGCCGAAGTCATCGACAAACAATGACTGGGGAACAGCAGCTTGCTGAGCAATGGGATTGATCCCAATAGCAAACAAGATGACACTAAGAACACCCCCTTGAGGCACACCATTCTCCAAGACAAACGGGCGGGAAAGAGTCGCCCCGACACGAACACGAAAAGAACGGCCGGAGAGGTAAGCGGAAAGCAACAGTGGCATCTGTCCCCTCAAGCCATAGTTATAGATATTACGGAGAATCCCATAACGCCAGGTCGTATCATAAGCCTTCTCCAAGTCAAAGAAAACCTGAACCAGATGTTGACGCAGGCGGAAAGCCTCCCTCACATCCGATTCAAGGGCAACCAGATGATCGATGGTTGACCGAAAACGTCGAAAGCCACACTGGGACGCAGATAAGAATCCGCGTGATTCCAGCACCCAGACCAACCTCTCACTGACCATCCGTTCCATAAGTTTACAGACACAGCTAGTCAGAGCGATTGGGCGATAACTGGAAGGAGCAGTAGGGTCTTTGCCCGGTTTCACAATCGGGATGACCACTGCTGTCCTCCACGCTGCCGGAACAGAGCCTTCTGCCCACACAGAAGGAAAGATGGGTCGACACCATAGGTTGACGGCATTGTGCCCGACTGCCACTGCATGGTGTCCACCCGTCTTTCCTGCAGAGTATTTATTAGTCACTTCCAATATGGCCGTCGCCAACTAGGTTGGACCAGGCCTGGTTCCTTTGCTTTTTAGCTAAAAAAAAATTAAAATTTTATGCATGCTATGTTATCGTGACTTCTTGCGTAGTCAGAGAACAACCATTTGTAAACCTTTTCACCCACTCCCGAACTTCATTTCCGCAACAATGTAGATTATCGAATTATTCATCAGTACTGTGAAGAAACTTTTAGCGTTGTTTATATAGATTCAGCTTTAAGACATAGACTCTTTTGTTTAGACTTACACATCCCGAAAGGCTGTGCGTGTGAGATATTGATATTGGCACGGTCTAGCGGAGGCAGATTTTGGTACAATACCAGCCAATGTTTTGGCATGTCTTTAGAGAGGGGAGGATTGAGGTTTAATTGCGCATCGGCAGCTACGCCATTAGCACCAACCTCATGCACAGTGCAGTCTCCCGGTTGCCACTATGTCACACTTTACAGAGATGTTCACTAAAGCCCAAATCTAGATCTTATCATGATGTGTACGTCCTGCAAATCTGAAAAACCCCGGACAGGAGGACAGAATCATCACCCAATTGACTCCCAGTGTCTTGCGGACGGTGGAGACTGCGACGAACACCAACAAGATGGTGAGAATCGATAAGAACGTGACGGACCGTGCGTATCTGGCGACATCAATAATATTCTGAAGGGAAAATCCCTTCAAAAGGAAGCAATGAGTAAGGTTGGTGTGGCCAATACGCAAACGGTGGCCTTAGCTTAAACCATGCGCAATGGCTGTTTGCCGTGAAGTCACCATGAGTTAGCCAATAACGAACGAGAACAACGGCTGTTTGGCCGTCTGATTGGACTAGCCCAGTCACATGACATGCACGTCACGGCAAACAGCCATGGCATGTGGTATAAATCGTTATAAACGGGACAGAACGCCAATTGGGCTCGATAAGTGTTAAATAAATACGGATGCAAACCTATTTACGTTGCAGTAAATTTACGGATTTTACGCAAACCTATTTACGGATGCAAACCTATTTATGTCAGTATGGCAGAGCGGTTAGGACTCCGGCCTTTGATTTCAAAGGTTGTGGGTTCGATTCCCCGCTCAGGCAGTCCAAAAGGCAACGTAAATAGGTTTGCATCCGTATTTATAAATCGTTATAACGCTGTTTCTGCATTTTTTCAATTCACTCTTTCAGTTATTCCCACTGCATTGTTTAACATAAAAATGAGATGAAACATAATGCCAAAACTACGCCAAAAATGCCATTTTACAGAGTAACAGAAGGGGAAGGTTTCCCAACAATGAAATAGCTGCAGCGCAGCACTGTCATGAATAATTAATGTTAGTGCGCACTGTGACTCAGCAGGAACTGCGCCCCCCCCCCCCCTCCCCTTAACGACGACACTCTAAGAGGGCTCCTATCCCGCCTTGCTCTTGATGCGTCGTTGCCTATCTACAGATATCTAAGAAAACCTCAAAGAGACAAGGTTGAAAGTTCGTTACGTAAAATTAAGGATTGTTTTGAGCTAAACTTGACTGCTCTTTTCTTTCTTTGTTGATTTAAAGTGCTAATTTGAAATATATACTGTTGAATTCCACCTGCAGATAAAAGTGCATGAAATCGTGGCAGCATTATGCAGCAGTCGAACAAAAACTGTTTGAAAACACGTACGCTATTTATATCTCGGGGGTTAAAACCCCATCTTCATTAAAGAAATTTGTTTAAAAGTTAAAAACGCTACAAAGGCAAACAGGTTCCGTCACTGTGTTATTTGCCGGTGTAGCATTATTAACTTTTTTTATCCTTTAAATGACGATGGGATTCAAGCTCGATTTTGTGCATAGTGGTGCATGCATTCAACTACTAGATGCTATTGAACTGTCCAGTTTCACAGCCAACTCACAAACAAACAAAAACATGAAGGGGGGGGGGGGGGGGGGTCCACGCATGGCAATCACAGACGGTTAATGCTTGGGCAATGGAACTTTGCATAGCATGTACGAAAACGGTGGATGTCGATCACTGACTTTGAAGCAGATTTTCAACGCCATCATGGTGCTAACATTATAACCATACTCCGTAGAACCCCATTGTAACTTAGAAACTTGTAGGCATTGGCAATGCATGCCCATTGACAAAAAAAAAAAACGGAACGAAATCGGTATGTTAGTTTAAGAATTACAGAAATAACAAGCATAATTCTGTTCTGCCGACCGAGTAGGCTTTCCTGTCAAAGAGTTCCATCAGGGTCTTTAGGCACACCAGGCATTGGTAGTTATTGCGTCCGCGGCCTATCTCAAGAACGAACACATCTGTGTTATCTGTGTTCGCCCCAGAACGAACACAGATAATCGATTGTATGTTTTTGGTAGCAGAGTGCCATGTTGATATCCAAGATGGTTGCAAAAACAATGGCGGCCGTCAATTAAAGCCGCTCCCTCCAGCAAGACGTAGCCGCTCATAAAATATCTGCAGGACTCAAGATACGCTGTGCACACAATGATGGTGTTGGCAACAAGAATTGGCATGATTCAGTCACCATGGTCAACTCTGAAACAAAATCAGAAATGTCAACCTGAGGAATAGACAACTTTATCTTTATTTCTAGCTGACACGGTGACACTACACTATGCCAACTTGCTTGCTATGCTTTAATTTTCAATACCATTCTGCCTATACGTGTACCTAAAGACCCCGACAATAAAAATGTTAAAGGTATTGTAAATTTGTAACACGTTGAGTCATTAGTATATCCGTTGCTGTTTGATCCCAAGTGAGCTTCATATACTTTGAGGACCACTGGACTTTATATCACACTCACTGTTTAGCAGGAAAGCCTCTAGGTCAGCATAAGGGCGCGTTTACGCAGCGACTCGCCTTTGCATTCTCGCAGCTAGAACTCAATTGCGACGACAAAGGTGACATTGCCATGGTAACAACGCTAAATGGATTAGCTAAATCCGACATCGTTTGAGTAAATACTGCAGTCTTATAATCCGCGCCAATAATATAAAGAATTCCTCATGACGAAACAGTTTTCCCAAACGCTTCTGAACTCACGTTATTTGCTGTTTTCGTTGCGAGGCGGCAAAAATAAAACAGCCGCCATGTTGGAATTTGAGGTAATTTCTATCTTCTAGCTGCGAGAATGCAAAAGCGAGTGGTTGCGTAAACGCGCCCTAACACAATGATGCTTGTAATTTCCGTAATTCCTAAACTAACGTACCGAATTTCAGTACGGTTTTTGTTTTCAATGGCCAAGTCTTGCCAATGTCTAAAAGTTTCTAATTTACATTGGGGTTCTACGAAGCATGGTTAAAATGTTAGCGTCAGGATGACCTTGAAAATCTGCGTAAAGGTCAGTGATCAACGCATGGTCTAAATTCGTCTGAACACCATACAAAACCATTCGTCTAAATACCATACAAAGTTTCATTGTCGTAGCATTAGCCAGAGATGATTGCCGGGGATGGACCCACCTTTAAGGTCTTTTAAGGTTAGTATTATTGCATTAGTTTCTGTTGGCCTAACACGTTGGCAGTAAGAAAAAGAAAAAAATTATTAGAAATACATTTTTTTATGAAAGAAATGGTAGGAATGGGTAATTTTACCTTCCTAATTTCTGGTATCAACTTACATCGTTTACTAAATCATAATTTTAACACTTGTCCAATGTCCATACGAACGATAATCTATGGTACAAAAGATTAGTCAGCTTTAATAATCAACTCCAGTAAAGTTCAACAAACCACAAACCGAAGCCTAATTCAGAAAATGATTTGAATCCGAGGTCGTAGTCCGGTTCACTGTTTATCTGTATACCAATTGCAGGCCACCCAATTCTTCGGACACATTACGGCCCTTTTGAAGAACATCAACGGCTCAAGATTTCATTAGTTCTGTGTTTGCCCGAGACCTTCCACCAGGAGCAGAAGTCACGACTTTGCGTATTAGGATAATCCGAGGAATAAAATAGTGCGTGTTAAACCTTTGGTCGCGGGCCTTCACACTTAACGATGCGTACAAAACAATATTTCGACATAATTACGGAAGCAAATCACGGGAGAATGGCCTTGGAAGGAATCTGCAGTGACTTCAGAAAGCTTGTAATCGTCGCCACCAGGGCAAGTGTGTTTGGTTTCTGGTGTCGACGGAAGAGGGCGTTACTGGCCATTACGGAAATAACCGCTGTTGGAAGTTTACTGTAATGGACCTAAACAAAAAGTGTAATATTTAGGAAATAAGAGGAATGAACGGATAAGTGAAAATTACAACCTAAAGAAGACCCAAAACAGCGCAGGAAGAGCTAAATTACAATAGAAAAAGTAACTGACAACGAGTTTAAAGATGAAAACAATTACTGGCCTACGACTAAGGCCTTTCCCCTATCACCATCATGATGGTGTTCGTCGCCGTCTCCATCTTCCGCGAGACATTGCGCAGTAATTTGGCGATAACTCTGTCCTCCTGCCCGGAGTTTTTCAATTTTTGCAGGAGGTACAGAGGTATGATAAGATCTAGGTTGGGGGTCTGTTTAAAATCTCTGTAATGTGTGGTGCAGTGACAACCCGGACCACTGCACTGTGACTGAGGTTGGAGCTAATGACCGAGCTGTCGACGCGCCATTAAGTCACCCCCCCCCCCCTTCGATTATCAAAGTGAGGATTTGGAAGCAATTTCGGTCTCTCCTTCAACCTTTTATAGGCTACCTTTGGGACAAAAAAATGTTAGGGCCCATTTGTTATTCGCAACGTGTTAAATATGTTATTTGCAACGTGTAACAGTTGACATCACCTATTGAACAATAAGCTACTGCAGAACAACTGTAATGAGTTAAAAAGAACCGTTTTAATTTCTGGGGCGAACAGGTATCTTTTTTGAGTTTTTACGGTTTTTTAATGCCCCAAATTCGAAGGGTCACATTAACTGAATTAAGGTTACAAATTATGTAAGTCTGCTCTATATTAAGACTAATTCTTGGTTTGTCAACTCATACGGCTTTAAAAGAAAAACTGCATTCCAGAAATGAAGAGTGCGTCAGTTTTCTTTCGAAGCTGTGGAAGTAACCAAACAAAATGCCCATACACAAAATTTTTCGAAAGAATGTGGTAAGGTTAGGTCAGGTTTTCTCGTCTTATGCTTAACCCTATCAATATCTGCCTATAGATTTTATAATAGATTCTTTCTTTTCTCCAAAGCTGATTCGATATGTTATTGCTGGTTAGATTAAATTGATATTTACATAGATCGCTCCAAATTAAACACGTGTGAAAGAAACATAATATTACAACCACAAAAATCCTAGGCTAACATAACTTAATAGCCTTTATTATTATGGACTCGTATAATTAAGAGGATGTGACTGTGACACAAATCAACGAACTCTCAACGGTTATCAAATCTTATCTGTATGAAATTTACTGGTGCTATTATGTTTCAACTCATGTTATAGCGATATTTAAGCTTTCGTTAAACTACTTTATACAATGATCCTACTAGTACCATTGAAATATACTTCTTTGCAGGGTCAAACCACTTTATGCTAAGCGACTAAACGATTTCTGAATTCTTCACTGACATGAGTATCGGAGAGATATTGTGTGGTTCGGTTCAGTACATGATACTGGCGTAAGGAAAGCAGTGTGTGAAAGAAAGGGTGCGTAAACACATTAAGTGGATATTGGACTTCGTGAGTAGGTGAGGCAATGACAAAAGTTGCATCTTGATGGGCAAAACTCACGATAACATAAAAGTACAGATTCATTTAAATTTTCAGCACTAATTTGATGCCTTGCTCTTCGCTGATTTCATTTGGATTCACGGTTTAGCCAGCTGGCTTCCACCACAACACGGATGTCGAGCAGTGAAGCATGAAGACTGCTTGGTAGTTGAAACAACTTTAAGGATAGAAGTATACTGTTACGTAGGAGTTAGTTGGTTGACCCTATTTACGTTGTATATTTAACCACCTCCGGAAGTTTGCAACGAATCAGTAGTCACTAATAATGTTTATAACTTGCTGATTCCATTTGGATTCACGGTTATCTAGCTGGCTTCCACCACAACACGGAGGTCCAGCAGTGAAGCATGAAGACTGCTTGGTAGTAGAACCAACTTTAAGGATAGATGTATGCGTATCACGTAGTAATTAGTTGGTTGACCCTATTTACGTTGT
>JAHWFP010124941.1:0-27972 GCA_023313725.1 Lithobius niger | reverse complement strand
TCTCTGGTTATACAGCACAAGTTGGGACACAAGAAGACCATTATGAATTGGAAGGCCCATCAAATCTCGGCATCAGGTTTTTGATTAGTAGGAGTTCGGCGATCAAATAACACTGAAGTGGCATAGACGCAAGAGAATGGCGAGCAACCTCCTAAATAAAGCAGGCTACAACGGCTGCTGTGTTTGAATGGAGATTGTGCAAAACAGAGTAGTTGTACAGGACATGTAAACAGAGGAATTGCACAAATGTAAATAGAATCATACTAGAAGGAGGCCTGATGAAGATAGGACACAAACACTCATCTAGTATACGTCAGCAGCCTTTTGAAAATTCGCAAACACAGAGGATATTCGACTTATCTTTTAATTTGAGCGTATAAATGGATTTGAAATTTCCAATTCCGAAGTTACACGTCTATCATCTGCACCCCCCCACCACCACCGCCAAAAAAAGAAATTAAAAGTTGTGTTTTAATTTTTTTTAATTTAGTACCATAAGGGTTTTTTGCACAAAGACAAACAAATTTTTTTTTTACCAAAGAAACAACTTTTTTTTTAACAGCTTTAGGTGTTGGCCACGATAATGCGAAACAGTGGACTCTCCATCCGTCTTCTTGCACCAGCAGAAGGCCTCTCCTCCACCCCCCCCACACCATTACCTCTTTGCAGCAATTAAAAGGGTGTAAAAATTGGTCTTTCCGACATCCTTCAAAAAAGTTTTAAACACCTAATTTTCTGTGATCGATGTGAAGAAGGAAGGCCAGAAAAAGAAGTATTCTTTATTTACCTTCCATCCCCGAATTTTGCCAAATAAATTGCATAATCTCATGGTGTTTAATAAGCAATTTACAGTATGGTATACTGAAGGCGATGTTCTCCACAAATGGATGGTTTCAGCCAGCATAAAGCACTTAACTGACTCATCCGACTGGACAAAATTACCTTCGCAATGCGTATGACTCACCCATTAGGGCCAACCAAACCGTATCTTCTTCCTGCAGTGATATGCAAAGACGCGTTGACAAATAGCTCTTTTCCTCTAGCAGATATAGAAAAGTTCTCAACCTACAAACGAGTATAGAACGAATTAGTTTCCAAAGTAAAGAAAATAAAGTAATGTAAAATCAATATGAACAATGTACCCAATGAATAACTTAAGTGTTGCTAACACACGATCTCTACTTGACAAACTAAGTAGTATTCCGAGGAGTTTTCATGGAGTTTCAATCAAAAGTCACAATTTATTTAAGTTGGACGTTGTGTCAAGATAAATTGTAAATTCTGTGGGAAGACACATTTTTTTATACCGCAATTACAAAATAGGTTCTGCGGAAATTTTCATATTGCGCCGCATATTTTTTACTACTGGTGGTCAAATTTCAATGACCACCAATAATATTATTGTGAGCTGTTAGATTTTTCACATGCTTAATATGTGAATAAACAAATACCCATCAACTGCAGTGAAAACCCGGATGCTATAGCAGGGCTTTGTTAATTTAACTTCTTACTGCAGTTTCATTTCTCTTCACTTAAATTGTAATTGATGTGCTCACAAAATCCATTAAAGAATATAAGTGTTATGATAAAACAGTACAGAAACTAACTTAAAGAAACAACTACATAACTACTCTAAAAAAAATAAAGAGTGAATAACAACAGTATTCTAACTCCATAACACAAAGTACTACGAGAAACATAACTTTCAAAATATTAAGGTAACTAATTAATTTTCTTTTTTCTGTAAATACTGTAATATACCTATAATTTTTACTGTACATAAAGTGAGTCAAATAAGAAAAGCAATTGCTACAGACCCATTGTGATAGTGTTGCCATCCAATAGACTAAGTTAACGATTTCTATGTTTTCAGGGATAAGAGTAATTGAGTGAAAAAGACGTAAGTCAAGCAAACACGTTAATTTGATGGTTTTTTGGGGTGTTTTACTGTATTTTTTGGTGGTTTGCAAGTCTCAAAATAAACCGTCAGGTCTACTGAACGTTCGTTTCGAGCAGACGGAAATGACGAAGATGTAACTAGAGGACTCATTTTTGACCGCACCTGATGGAGACTGTTGATATACAATCGAAAATTTGCAAGATACAGACAGCATCTTGATTTTGAAAGTAAGCATGATGGATAATTTCAGAGTTTAAGGTGGTTTGCAAGTCTAAATAAAACGAAGAATCTCATTCCTGGGTTAACACGTTCATAGCTTTGTTTAAACTGTTAATATTAGTTGACGATTTACCACTTGATACCACTGACAGTAAGTCATTCACCAACAAATGTCAGAATAATACTCTAGTATGATAAAATCTAACCTTAATGTCAATGGCATTTTCCATTTGAACCAACTTTGCCTGCGATTTGTCAGCTTGGCTAACCGTGAACTGTTCTCCAAGTTCATTCATGGCTGTTTTCTTCTGCAGTGTTTCCAATTGCCTTTGATATTCCAACTAGGTAAAAAAAATTGCAACTCAATTAACACAAATACTGAAAAGACGAGGTGCCATATCCAACAATCAAAATACACTTTTAATGTACCAATGAGCTATACAGGGTGGCCCACAACAAAACTGACAACTCAAGATTTTTTAAATCCAACTTTTCTAGTTAGCACCCCTCAGAACCAGGGCAGAAATCAAATTTCTGTCCTCTCCTGATTCTGAGGGGTGCTAACTAGAAAAGTTGGACTTAGAAAATCTTGGGTCATCAGTTTTTTGTGGACCACTCTGTATTGTCCAAATACAATCCATGTATACTTAAGTTGGGTAATAGTCATAATGGTGTGCTCAATATTGATTAACAGTCAAGAGTCCCGACGACAAGCTAACCTGACATTGAACCAGTGCAGGAAAAAAAAACCAAAAACCTAACGTTTACCAACCCTCACACTCCTGCAGCTCCAAATCTCCTTACAAAAAAAGAGTAAGCATTTACAATGAGAGTAGCATTTGCTGCGGTGGCTAGACTAACGGGACCAGGTCGCAACAAACAACATCAGCCAGGAAACAAAATTAGGGCTCGACCAAACCTACTTTTACCAAATTTGCATCGGATCCAGATAGGTTACAAGATTTGGCGAGTGTTTCAACCCTTTGCATTTTATACAGACTGAAGTTTCTCGCCAGCTCAGTAAAGTTTAAAGACTTCATAACACATTTTTGTTACTTGTTCATTGTTTTTTCCCTTATAACTTCTGAACGGTTTATGCTAGTCATTTGAAACTAGCTCCATTGGAAAGCTGGTGAAAAAAACGCTTCGAATGGTATATTGGAATGTCAAAATTGGCCAAAGTGAGCGAAGTTATGAAAAACCGTCTAGACATTAAACATTTTGCCGAATCCGAATCCTACAGATCCAGCTTCAGATCTGCTTCGGATTCGGTCGATTCCTAAATAAAATTCAATAAAATATGAAAAACTTTACAAAACAAAGAAAATAACACCAGACATAAAATATGCAAAACTAAAACGGAGAACTTTTTAGCTAAATAAGACTACTCTTCCAGTAATTGTCCACCCCACCACCTGACCACAGCAAATTAAACGGATTTGCATCGATCGCATAGGTAGACTTCCCCTGTTAGGCGTAATTTACGGTGTAAAAACCTCACTCATGTTAAAATGATGCTGTTGTTATTAAATTAAAGCTTACAAACTTTCAACTGGAATGCAAACCGAAAGTCGGTGTAAAATTCAGGTGAGAATATTGCACATTGAGTAATTTTCGGTGAGAACTATCACCTTCTTCAGGCCTCTCAAAACACTACAAAAGCGTAAGAAAATTATTCTATGATGGGAGAAACGGGAAATGATGTTATATACAATATATACACACAGATTAGAAAGATGCGCTCCTCTCAGTTGGCATTGGATGTTTTGATTTTGATCCTAGCGCACCTTTGAAGCCAATGGTCCCATTTCGAGTTGAGGTCAGCTGATAGATCTGGAATCATAAGCTGTGTGAGCGTAGGGTAGGCAGGGTCTTGTGCGTTCAGGAGAACTCCATGATTTTAAAACTGCAGGTTGGCAATTGTCTCAATGCTCAGAGGTGTGTGACTTATTGAATGCGTTGGAATTGAGAAAGATGTTAGTATTCCTCCAGTATGCCTTGTGTTTGGTTGCAATTTCGTGGGTAGCGATTGAGACAATTGCCATACAGCAGTTTCAAAATCAAGGAGTACCACTCACGAGTCCAGATCTATCAGCTAACCTTCGAAATGGGACCATTGACTTCAAAAGCCGTCAAAAACGAAACATTTAATGTCAACTAAGAGGAGCACATCTTTCGAATCTGTATGTATGTATTGTATATAATGTCATTTCCACATCATGGAGTAATTTTCGTAAACTCTTTGTAGTATTTTAAGAGGCATGAAGAAAGTAGCAGTTCTCACTGAAAATTTGCCTAATGTGCAAAATTACCACTGAATTTTTGTTTGCGTTCCAGCTGAAAGTAAGTTCTATGAAGAACCAAAGCAGACACATGCTCGATATTTTTACTAAAGTTTACAATACACCCATACTCGATATCATTTAGAAATTGATTCGAAAGGGTCCAACACCCTGCTAAATCATCCATACGAAATTTATTCTTGAGCATGGAAATGTGTTAAACTGACTTAAAATGGCTAATCCATGTATGTATATGGTGTTTGTGTTCATTCACTGGGTTGCATGTTTCTGTGGGGCTGCATAGGTTTTATGTGGGGTAAGCGGACTTCACTGCACGGCCCGCGAGTGAACTCAAACATTGTATAATTTTGTTTAACCAAATTAATGAATTACCGTAAATCGTGGATTAAATGCCCATGGGCTTATGCAGTTAATTTGGCAAAAATAAGGGGGTGGGCTTCAAATAAAGCATTATCAATTTTCTAACTTTTCTGGACATCTATTACAGAAAATTCAAAGCTTTTGAACGATCTCTGAAAGACCAATTTTTACATCCTTTGAAGAAGGGCTTAGTTAAGAGATGCCCAGGCCTTGTGCAGGTGCTAAAGGAAGAGTCCACTATTACTACAGGGAGGGAGAAGGGGCCAGTAAACATCGCAAGCAGTACTATCTTTATTCACATCATATAACTTTTAAGTAATTTTTCGTAGAAAAACGACAATTTGAGGTGTGGGCTTTAACTCCACTATTTCATGATTTTGACTTTACACAATTTAGGTGGTGGGCTTTAGCTTCAACTGGGCTTTTAATACACGATTTACGGTATACTTCATGCTGCTTCTGATTAAACCTAATGAACAAAAACAACCAACCCACTATGCTACAGCCTGTACCAAGAGTAACACTGTGGTCAAAAGACTATCGAGGCATATACAATATTTGCCTAATTCTGAACATTAGCATACGCAATAAGCATACCACTTTTTTCAACTTCTTCTTGTCTTTGTGACTTATCTTCTTCTGTTCTTTGTCTTCCTCGCCATTTGCAGCAGGAGTCTTGTCGCCATCTTCTGTGAGTAAAAAAAAAATTGAAAAATTGAAAAACTGAATGCGTACAAGTACACAAATTTGAAAACTGCACCATTGGCCACCGTTGGTAGTGAACCTTGTACAAAAATAACGAATTATTGACAGGGTAAATAATATCATACATGCAAAAACTACCGTATCTTGGTATCTAGGATACCCGACAAAATCACTGTCATCAGACAAAATTTGGTAAATAACGTAATTTGTTGTACCCTTTCACCTAAAAACACGTGCTTCGTCAGACAATTTTAGACTCTGGGTACCAGCCACTTTGGTAGATTTTGCATGTATGGTAAATATGAAGACTTAATTGCATTTGTACTTTAAGGATGCTCTAAATATTAGGTACTTGGCCCATTTGGCCAAAAATTCAAGTATTTGGTATTTGGCTGAATATTGATATCTACGAGACCTTTCCATTGGTGGAGGAGCTAGATCAATTAGGGGGGGATTGAGGCTTAATGGCGCGTCGACAGCTTGGTCATTAGCGCCAACCTTAGTCACAGTGCAGTGGTCCGGGTTGCCACTGCACCACACATTACAGAGCTATTATTCAAACCCCCAATCTAAATCTCGTCATACATCTGTACATCCTGCAAAAATTGAAAAACACCAGACAGGAGGACAGACTTATCGCCCAATTGACGCGCAATGTCATGCGGAAGAAGGAAACGACGACGAACACCATCAAGATGGCGACAATCAACAAGGAAGTGCCGGACCGTAAGTGGCCGTCCACACCAGTAACATTCAGGAGGGTCAACCCCCCCACAAAAGGAAATAGTGAGTAAGTCGGGTGTGACCAATGCGGAAACGGGCCAACACAACCTCCTCACGGCGAATGCGGTGACACGCCGAGCGCCATTCCTCGACGGTGCCTTTAATAGCTAGTAACTTATTACCGTCCTGTCTGTCCCACAAGGTCTGCCAAAAAGCGTGTAACCTCAGACGAAGAGCTGGAAAGGCGTCTGAGGGAAAAAGGCCGAGATCCCTTTCGAGAGGGCCAGAAAGGGCCCGTTTCGCTGCACAATCAGCTTGCTCATTTCCACCAATCCAAACATGGCCCGGGATCCAGCAGAAAAGCACGGTTCAATAGGGCAAAGCAGTGAAAAGTTATTAAATAAAAACTACTAAACAATGTGAGTAACCATATGATAAAAACGGATTCGCTGCAGACAATTTTTTCCCCGACAAATAGTGTCGCAGACAGTAGCAGAAAGTTCTGCTTCTGGGGTCCCGGCTGGTCCGTAACTGTGTCATGCCTAACTTGAACTTGTTGCCAGGACTGCTGCTTTGTGAATATGGATCCCGACAAAGGCAAAGAGATATTTTTTAGGAAACCGTAGATTAGAGTAGGTTTGGTTTGGTTTGGTTTGGTTAGGTTAAGTTAGGTATGGTGTTATTAGGCAGGTTATGGTCACTTTAACATCAAGGCCAAGTTTTCAACAAATTCTTCCGTACCAGAAACACAGCCTTACAATTCTAGGTGGCACCATTTATTTGTGCCCCCAACAAACAACTGTCAGCCTCCACGTGTGCGGGAATCATGACCAGGATATTCACACTGCTAGATCCAACTCCAGATACTACAGAAATATAGATCCGATGATCTAGATCCAAGGTTACAGCACGTGATGAATTGGAGGTGACAGATTTCAGGAAATAGTTAATCAGTTTTCGTCCAGACTAATCTTAAATTAAGATTAAGCTACGGCTTGAATATGCACGCAGTAGTAGTCTAAGCGGGTCAGTCGTAAATCGACATATTACCGGCACACTGCAGACGATAACCAAAAAAAAAAAAGGGATTGCAGTTAACCCTTTATTAAAATCTTACTGCAGGCAACAACCGGCATTTTTTGCTCCACGAATGACCTACTTTGGTAGCCAATGTAAGTACGGCAACTAATTAAAGACATCAATAACTAAACTCATTCTGCCAAACTTAGACCAACAAAAGGCAGCAGTACCTCCATTTCCATCCATTTCATCTTCGTCTTTATTTTCGGTATCGTCTTCGTCGTCAAACTTTTGGTCCTCATCGTCGTCAACGTCCAAATCTTTCATCTTTTTAGACAAAACTTGATCGTCGCTCGACGTACTTTTGACGCCTTTTTTATCGGGCTTGTTCTTTTTCTTCGGCATTTCGACTACTAACGTCAAACCGAACTACAAACACGAGTCGATCTGTCAAATACAATACTTTAGTACAACGAATATGGAAGGATCAGATAACTAAAACTTGCATCACACTTGTGAAACGTGGTCGGCAGACATTACCGGAAAGCCGGAAAACGTCGTAACCGGATTTACGTCATACACGCATTGCTTGGCAATCGTAATCGAAAAGTTGCGCTTTGCGCTCTCTATAGTTAGCAAAATTTATACTTAAAATGTTTAGTTTTGAACGTGTTATTATTTATAAAATTGACATTATTTAGATAAATGTGATATGAAATAAAATTATTACAAATAAAACAGAAACTGGAAACCTTTAAAATACTCACATTTCCTTTTTTACGTTGAAGATTTTGTATCTGAGTTTGCTAAAATTTTATTGCTATTGTTACAGGAGATGACGATAAATCGAAGTATTTAAACTTACCAGCATCAGTTACATTCCCAAACATTTTGTCGAAGCCAGAGACCAAAGCAAATACTTTCAATGAAGACAGAACAAATTGCATTAGGTGACATTACACCAAACAAAAATGTTTAAACCGGAAAAACGTCATAACCACTTGTTACCAGACTTCAATAGGCGATAAGTTGCTGCTACCAGGCGAACATATCGATTAACTCAATAGGTGGCTCGAGTGAAAAATTTTAAGCGGACACAGACAATTACGAATCATAGTGTCGGCGGTGCTAGGACCGAGTCCTCCGTGTTTAGGATCGCTATTAGAGATTTTCGAGGAGGGAAAGTGATCGCAGATTGAAGAATTTTGATGTGAGCGTGGGCCGTTTATTCCCACAATTCCTGAGTTATGAATGGTCACCATGACGGACCTGGACGAGCACGATAGGAAGATTGTGAATGAATTTTGCCATTTATTAGAAAAATCCAAGCAGTTATTTAATGGATTAAGGTATGTGAATCACAATCCAACTCATAATATCGTGTTTTGTAAAACAAAATGTGTACCTTGTTTCCAGCTGCACATTTGTACTTATTCTCGTCGTGTAATTGTGTAGTCTCGCTACGTTCCTGCTGGAAGGGAGTTGAACCGCAGTGGAAAAGTGGTTTTCAGTAGAAATATTCTTTAAATCGTAGGCCTAATAAAACGTGAAGGTGACAACTTGGCTTTATTAGTGGTGCTTTAAACGTTCTTTAAAAGTTGGTGCTCAGAAACGTAAAACCGCCTTGAACAATTTTTCTATTGAAACGGTAACGAAGTATCAATAGTAAAAGGAATTAGTGCGCGTTGTGGTGCGATCTCCTTGAACTAAGGGGTTGTGCTAAGAGTTATGAAGGTACGATTGTACGTGTCGAATATTGAACTGATTTTTTATTATTATTCATTTCATGTATATCATTTTATTTTTTTTTTAGGATACGGGTACAGTACCTGTAATTACTTGATGTTAATTTTAGCCAACATTTGTAATCCATATTTTAAATGTAACTATTTACCAATACATTAGTAATTAAAAAATGCCACATACAATCAGCAAATAAATATTTTAATTTGATGGTTCATAAACTATTAAAACCCTGATAATTCTTAATTAGATGGAGGATTAATACTAAACATTTGTGGATTTCCTAAGATAAAAATTATGCTGTTAATAATATTAGACGTACAATTTGACTTTTCTCTCAAAATTGTAGTAAAAAAGCAGTTACCACCATGTGAAAGTTGGAAAGCTGGCTAAATCACTAGGTCACCCCCCGGTGTTCAACTCTGGCCTGAATCATTTATTCAAATCAGTGTATTTCGGTTTGTTAGTAATACTACGCGTGTGTAGGTTTAACATAAATTTCGGTTTTACTGTTATTTTAAAAATATATGATTGTCAACCAACTCAAGTTACCTACGATGACTGAATTGACCCCCTGATCTTAGAGGTGCTTCACTGCTGAGCAAACCACTTTTCATGATTATCTTTGCCTGTTATCTTTGTCGATTCGGCATTTCTTTTAAAAATTAGTTTTGTATTTGATGTTCCTTGTTAGTAAAATAAACAAATGTATAACGTTTTATTTATTTCACTATATTTTTTTTTAATTCTTAACCAAATTATAAGTGTTTAGATTTTGAGGTAAAATTTAAGCATTTGAATTTTACATTAGCTTACATAATTTAGACTTTTTCGACGAGTTACATTCTAAGATAGTTTAAAACTTTAAATTCTACCATTTTTTCGTTCTACCGCATCACAAAACTCCCTGCACAAAGGCTTTTATTGTATTTATTTAATTGTTCATTTTTTTTAACAGCCGACTGCTAGATAAATAGGTATAGTTTTTTTTTCTACTGATTTTACATCAATCATTTTAGTGCAGTTGTCCTACAAAACAAGATCTACAATGTATTTTCAAATATAGCCTAGCTAAAAAATATATTTGTGGAATTTTGCTAATAAATTACAATAAGGGCATGAAGTGAGCACGGATTTTACTATGGTCTCCCTGTCTGTTGATCAAATAATTATTTTTAAAATTATTCTTATAATCTTAATTTATTTTTTTTTCTTTATGAGTTACCTGACACAGATGGGAGTTTTCAGCAAATGCAAAAATTAAAGTAATAGCCATGCAGTAAATTATGTAGAATTAGCCAATATTGTATAAAGTGAGATCTAATTTTTTAATAGGTCTAGCCATGCCCTATCATTCCCTATTTCGCTCTCAGAGTAGAAGTGAAAAAAAAGCAGATTTTTTAAATTTCCTGTAGAATATTGAATTATATATTTTTTAATTAATTTGTTTGAGCTTTGATCAACTAAACTGTGCCCATACATATGAACCAGCTAAATCTGAATCTTACTAGACTTCCTGGAAGTTAACTCTGTTCGAGGAGCAATTAAACCTACTTCACATTTCTGTGAACATCCTAACACACGTGTGCAAGGATTATGTAATTACCATTTTATGTAAATGAACTGCATACAATACGTTACAACTTAGAACTTGATTCGGGCTAAATCTCAACTTTTGTTAATTTGTTACCATTCTCTAGTAGTAGCCTATTATATCACATCTAGTCTACACCATGTGTCCTTTAATGTTGCAGATCTTCAGTTGGTTTGACTGCACCAAGTAGCATTGCTAGGTCTTCGCTCTGATGAAAGTCTTGCATTATTTATCTCTCTTTTTGGCTTGAAATTTTCTTTGGCGTGAACAAACCTTGAAAAGCAGTATTGATCTTCAGCTCGTCTGATAGGATCAGTTTCTTGAGTTTAAAGACAATTATGCAAACCATTTATAGGCAAGAGGAACATGCCTTGCCACTTGGATGCTTTGTGGACGGGCTGGCTTAGAGACAGGATGGTAAATAACTAATGCTAATTCGTCAAATCCAACAGTTTTCTTTCAAACCCGCCGTTAATGTGTGAAAAATAGGCTTTTAGGGAATTTTGAAAGTAGCATGAAATGCAAATGTTAGGCCTATGCTGCCTTCCTACTTTATTAGCGAGATTGAGGCGTCATTGTCTCTTACATTGGCATAATGCAATATAATGTAAAAACTCATTGATGAGATGTTAATGTTGATACTAAAATGTGAATTGGGTAACCAGATAATGGGGAAATGGTATTTAAGTTTAGCAGAAGAGCTACGAGAAATTGTATGCTGGTGAGTCTTGTCGATACATCAAGACAACACAAAAATTCAGTTTCCGCCAACAGAATGCTATAAATTGTGTTGTACCTGACTAACATAAAACAACAACCAACACTTTGGATGCTGAAATTTCATTGGCTTGTAACTTATGCCCAGGAGTGCAGAATATACCTGAATGCCTGAACAGGGTTCATTGGAAATTTCAAAGTACTGTGGAAATTCACTGAAATATTGCTTGCCGACATAGTGAACGTTCATGGAAATTTTTAAAATCTTTAGGAAATTTCCGCGTACAATTTTGTTCATTAAGAATTGTATGCGCCCCCTCTTATGCCTGCATACAGGTATATCCATAGTGCAACGTTGGGTTCCACTGCCTCCCATATTTAGTCTTATACCTGAACTGGGATCTTAGTTGGTCCAGAAATCCTGATGCTGTGGTTCTTTACTATGTATTCTACGTGTATTCTATGTATCAATGGTCCTTATCATTAAGATTGTATTTCAGTCATGTGATGTGCTTTGATGTATAGATATGTCCTTAAAAATCAGTGGTCAAGGGGGCTCAAGCCCTGCTTGCTAATAACAGAGGTGGCTCAAGCCCTGCTTGCTAATAACAGAGGTGGCTCACGGGATACCCGAAAATACTATAGGAAATGCTATACTCTATCTGTGGTGATTGCTGGAAGCTGCTCTGGGTAGGCTATAAAACAGCCCTGCAGCCCCTCTATGCTTCTGTTCGGGAGCTAGTCTCTAACAGCAACAACTCTCCTGGTAGAATGCCATTTTGCATCAGCCTAACCTAGAGCATCCTTGAACCACAGACTGACATCTTTAAATGGCTGCGTGACCCTGGAATAAACCGTGTGGTCTTCAGCAGCATTGGCTTCTTCTTGTAATTAGCTCAAGTGGGGTTGCAATGGCTATAACCCTTATTGTAGTTATGAAATCATTAAAATTACAGTGTTTTTTTTTTAAATAACTTTTGATACGTAAATAATTGACCAGTAGCTTTTATTTACACTAATCCTTAAGATTCTGCAGATTTGGGATACAAGTCTATGGAATCTCTTCTGTCCCAGTTTCAGATTTTGTACAGAGTCGGGGTCGGGTTTGTTCATCTGTTCCTGACTCTTGGTCGGATTGTTAGAGTTTCCCTTGTATGCGGAATCTGCATTGGCTTGGAACATGAATGGCACAATGCCCAAGTGGGCAGTCCAACAACTGCTTACCTCTGCATGGAAAGATGGTGCGGCAATGAAAAACCAATACTGTACATTGCAATGCTATAACCATAAGCGATATGCCGTGCGGATCAATCCAAATCTTCCAGAACTGAATAAAGTTTTCTAGGTTATGTTTTAAGCAATGCTAGAATCATACTCCTTAGGCTTAATGCTTATGCCTGATGCATCATTAGGTGGCACAAGGCTGGGTTGGTAGCTCGTGCCAAGAGAGGAGGAGCGGGTGTAACGGTTACCTTTGGGTAATCCGAGAGTTCTCCCACCCCTCCTGCAAAGGTGGATTAAACTTTGTAATTAATTGGTAGATTTCAGTTGACCACCAATTAAGATGCATTTTGTTGACAAATTATTAGTAATGAGTGGCAGCCATTATAGACCCTAGCAAATATTGAGGTGTGTGATTTGCACTTTGAAATTTCTGTAATTCAACCACACTGATATTTTTACCTAGGTGTTGCTTGCTGGTTTTAATTGTGAACAATTTCAATTTATTATTAATTCTCTCCTTAGACATTGGTGATATATTGGATATGCATGAATGTTAGCGTATTTTAAAACCTTATTTGTGAATACCGTCCATATTACCCTTGATACCGTGTATGTGCAACTGACATACACTTTTACTTTTAACCCCTGTGAAAAGTAACAGTACTTCAGTTTCACTAAGATTTTGAACCCGTTATCCCAAACTGAGAGAGAGGTGACGGCTCCCATACAGTTGAACTAGGCTAATACATCTATCACTAGAAGCCGGTAAAAAAAGGAATTTCACTACCTGTACAGTACATGTACACAGAGTCCAAAATCAATGGATAACGCGACCAACCTGAGCGCTTCCCTGCAGTGCACGATGCATTCTCCCCAAAGCACTTCCCTGCAATGCACGATGAATCCTTCCAGAGCACTTCCTTGTTAATGGTGCTTGCGTCCATGTTGGCATCCAGTGGAACATGATTGTTTTACACTCAATTGAACCTATATCTATGGTTTTTTTTTAATGGGATGGTTTTCTTTTGTTACAGTTTTGTTAAATTATGTTAGCTATAGGCTACAAATCTTCCAAACGCAGTTTTTCTGTGGGTATAGGTGCAGAAGGTACTTTGACGACTAGGCTCTGCTACACAAGTTTATTTAACAGAGGATAGGTGTTTATTGAACAGCCTAATACATTTAGAGAATTAAAAACGTTACACAGCTTTTAATTGAAGGTGTAGTTTTTTCATGTCTTTCAGAGATCTGCCTCAGTATGGTCATAAACAGTGGCAGGCTTACTTCAGTAGGACATTTGATATTTACACAAAGTTATGGAAATTTCAACAACAACACAGGTACGTATGTCATAACTCGTAACCTTTTTATTGCTTCTGCATGTATAAGTTGGCCTTTCTTTTTCCCTTTTATTTTTATTATTCCAAAACATTTGTTTAAAATTAAAGGGTGAAGGTTCTTAATTTTGAACAGAAAGTCTGGTTCACAACATTGAAAACAAGACAGAATGGCTTGCTATACTAGCACTGACACTGTATAGTATAGTCTAATAACTAGACAAGTACCTACGTAGACGACATGTAAAGGCTTATTATGAGATAACATGCAGTTTCATTTAATGTCTGGATTGTATAATTTGTTAAACAGTAGACTTGCACAGGCAAATGGCCTGTCTACATAGGCATTACGATATATCACAGCTTGTGGCTAATCACGCCTCTTTGAATTGCTGGGGTAGGGCTAATAGGGTGTCCCAAAAGGATTTGACTGATAAGAAAATTTAATTAAAAAAATATCAATGGATACAGATAGAAATAAGTGATTTTCACCACTTTGTAGATTGACTCAAAAGTATTTTGATTAGTGTGTCTTACTTATGATCCTATTAACAGAAGGTGCTTCAGTTGCGGTAGAATCCCAAATGGTCTCCTCCCCTCACCTCCCCCCTATTAAAAAAGCACAGTGCGTTGTGTAGTTAGCCGAATCAAATTCGTCAATAAATGCTCAGCGGTAGTGATCAATTCGTAATCCCACAACTAGAAAACAGGCAACCAATACTTATTTTTCAACAATGATGGTTCGAGAGGCAGTAGACTGAGCATTTCCTGATCATTAGATTGGTAGGGAGGGCCTATTCCGGGATGGGCGGAGCACTATCTTGTTGAAAAAGCCTGTTTTTTAGTTGTGGGATCACAAATTGTCCAAGCAAGTCTTCAACTGTCGTTAAACAGTTATGGGCGACTTTGATTCGGCCGACCACTATGGTTTTTTTTATTTGGGGGGAGGAAGACACCGTTTTGAATTCTACCACGACTGAAGTGCTCTCTGAATGTCATTGTAAGTACAACCCTACCAGAGGAAAAAATCTTTTTGAGTCAATCTACAAAGTCATTAAACCTGCTTGTTTCTACCTGAGCCCACTGATTTTCTATTAAAAGGACATACTTTCTCATTATATTTGAGAATCCTGCACGAAATAGCTTTTGCAACATTTACATAGGTCTGAGTATCGCAAAACCGTTTCTCATGAGGGGAAAAATAAAAAAATTTATTCTTTTGCAACATTTACATGCGTATGACATAATGTTGCAAAACAACTGAGCCACGCAAGAAAGCCAACAGGGAGAAACGTACCTTTAAATTGTCTTATCAGTCTATGTTGGCAAACCCTATATAAAATACATAACTGACTCGTAATATAATGACCTTCAAGAGTTCTACCTATATTATAGGTGTTAGCTCTCTCTCTCCCTCTTTGGCTGCTTTGCTAACACTTCTAAACTAAAGACTTGGCTAACTTGTTCCGTAATATTAGCTGTTGGAGTAGGGGTGGAGCTGGGAAGTTGGATTTCTCAGCACGGTTCTCAGCATATAACAACGACAACTTGTTTGCCTCCTCCTTATAAAGCATCTAGTTACAAGTGTATTAAAATGCTCTGAATGACTGAGTATAGTTCATTGACGAATAATGAGAATGTTAATGTCTATGTTAACTAGTGGCGGATTTAAGACTCAAGGCAAAGCTATGCAAAGCCCTGAAAGTTTAGACCTGCGTGAGCTACTCTAAAGTAGCACCGCAAACAAAAATAAAAAGTATTTTTAGGGAACACTTTTTTGAATTTATTCAACACGTGGTATTTTTTTTTTATTTCCTTTTTAACGAACCGTCTTTTTCCTACGAGGACTCTGAAGGCCCCATGGGGCACATCCCGCACATGTACACCCGTTAAGGCTACCTCATATATGCATATCTAGCAATATACACTTTAGTCATAATACTGAAAAAATATTCACCTGACCACCTTATTGGAACTCTGTTCACAGTTCTATTAAGGTGGTAAGGTGTAAAGTTTCGCGTGTACGTATTATGTGTTATTAAAACCACTGTTATCGCCATTTACCGGTGTTCCACAATATACTTTAGTTTTTAATTATACTGAAGTCCATAATAGCATGCTTATTGATGATATTCTTGAAACTTGTCAATAAGCTAGAAGTGCAGGTAAGCCAGATCGCCACTTAAGCATCTTTAGTGAAGTTCTTAAGAAAGAAAGAAAAAGGTAATTTTATTTGCCTAAGTCGACATTGTTTTATAATATCGTCTTCTCTTTCCAGGCAAACCTTGGACATAAAGTATGGATTAAAACGGTGGCAGATAGGAGAAATAGCATCAAAAATAGGCCAACTTTATTATCACTACTAGTACGTAGCACTCAGTATTTCTGCTTAACAACTCTTTGGTGGAGTAGAAGGTTTACTTAACAACTGTCTGTCGATGCTTCATATATATGTTGGTACTAGATAGTAAACAGCAGTAATGACAGGGAAAATGTGACTGCAGCTAGTCAAGGTTCTTTCAGCTACATAGGAAAGATTTGTTAATAACAATTTTCCCAAAGATATCTACAAAAATTCTTTTCCTTCACAAACTGTTATCATTATAATCATATCCATCCACATATACATGCAGATTCCAGTATCTCAATCAAAAGAAGGGACATGAATGACTACATTTTACTAATTATCCATAAAGGGTTTGGTAATATCCGAAGTCAAGTAAATTAGTTATAAAGAACAAAATTTAGTTACTAAATATTTGTGAGATGAAAGCCACAAATCTGTGTGATAAAGGGGACTCCCAGGCCTAAAATAAAGTTTGCTTCCCATAATACTCTAAATTAATAGGGGCCATTCAGTGTAAATTAGGCTGTTGTATTTTTAACCAACAGTTACCATATTGCACGTATTTGAAAGATAACCATATGATCACAAAAGAACTCTGTTTAGTTATAAGTTTTCCATTACAGTTTTGTATACTTTCATAATTCCAGACCATACAAGACAAAACAGTGTCACCATAATGGGTTTAAAAGTGCTTGAGACGAAAAAGTAGAGTCCATTCGGTTACAGAAACCAAACTTTTTTCTCTTACAAGTACCCAAAGCTGTAACTTGATAAATTTTCTGACGACATCTCTGTACAATTACGATCGAGTACAATCATGATCAATGAATGGTTTATTTGCAGCTTACGAACTAGCGAAACCAATTACTTAAACGAAGCATTTTCATTTTACGCTGCAATTCGAGCTCGTGCCTATTATTCAAAGGCAAACAAAGAAGACAGGTAAGTTTAAATTGTTTTGTTTAACTAATCACGGTACATAAGAGAATTTTGCGTTTCTCACCAGAATTATCATTGGTCAGAAGATTCTGTTTATAGAATTTGACACTGCAAAAGAGTTCAAAATTTGCATTTGAAAAACCGGTGGAAGTAAAACACTAAGTGCTGGTGTCCTTAACGCAAACTGGATTTTTAATACCATTTTTTGATGGGGCATGGATGCATTGCACATTCTTTTCTTGTGTTTATGACCAATTAAGATGTCAGTGCCAATGCTTGGATCTATTTCATTCCCAGCATTCATGGAATGAAAAGGTACAGTCGACGGATATGGTAAGTTGCAGTCTGATAAAGACCAACCAATACCAAGTTTGAAATTTTATTCCCGGTAGAACTTAGCAAAAACATATGGCATGACTTATGCATTCTTAATATTCTTGTAGGAAGGTACTAACTGCCTTCAGTAGACCACACCCGCACTATTAGTAGTGTTTTGTTCTGCACTTACGAAATGCGTGGCATGGATGCATTTTTTCCTGTCGAAATCCTTTGAGATTATGTGTGATGCACTCCCCAACTGCATTACATTTAGTAATCTTTTATGACTTAAATGATTTTTCTGGGGAGAACACTGGCCAGCTGACTGTTCGTGACTGTTACCAGACACTGAACTGCAGCATGCCAATTTAGTAGGAGTGGGCATAAAAGGGGCTGATTGTAGCTAAATGTCTGTCGCGATAATTACGTGATAGTGATTTGTGGATTTCATAAATGTCTAGGGATCACTGGAAACCATACAGGGGTAAAGTAAGTGTTGATGTAAACCCCTATGGCAATCAGTAGGTTAGTGTTTGTTTTCTCCTAGCTACCTAGAAAAGTATAACACAACTTTTATGCATGTCCATTTAGAGTTACCATTTCGCGTACGTGTTAAGTTTGTAGAACTTAACACAGTATAGTATTCATGTCAAAGCTGTACCTAACGAAGTACACAAGACCAGCATAAGACGTCTTTAGGCAATTGAAGCTTTTGTATCTTTTATAATTGAACTGAAATCTGAGTATTTGATCTCAGCGAAATTGTTGGTAGGAGTGAATCTCGGAGGAAGGGAGTAAACAAGAAAACCTGGAGGAAACCTCCCATTTTCATCATATTCTCGCTTTTCTGATCATAGAACTAAAGGCTGCCACCCACCCTAACTAGTTAGTGATTCTGATCAATGCCACTTACCTGTCAGCATCCAAAATTGCATAAATGCTAGCCCAATGCCAACATGCATTAGATAAATAGATGAAAAAATTTCTGAAAATGTCTCTTGTTACACCAGTTATTTCACAAACTGGAAACCTAGCAAATAATTGCATAAAATAAATATGGAAGAGAAACAGATGAAAGTGTTTTGAAAAGGCTGTAGAGGTTGCTAAAGTGTTGCGTAGGGTTTCCACGTTACACAATAATTGACTAAAATTGCTAGATATCTGGCTTTGATGATCTGGCATCTTATGATATACCTTAGTTCAAATAAAGAAGGAAAAAAAATTGGCAGAGCTCAGAGTTGGTATGTTTGCAAGAATATTAATTTAAATGATAAAATAATCCGTGAAAATGTAGCTTTAAGAAGCAAGATGGGTATTTTCATGTGATTATGGAAATCTGTTTTTCCTTCTCTTGGTTTTGTTTTTGCTAGCGTTTTTGCCTGTGGGGTTAGTGTAAGCTGGTTCATAGAGTTTGATGGGAGGCTAAACTGTTAGCTTCATAAATCATGATGCAGACGAGGGGGTCACATCTGTGCACGCATCATATATTATTAACTTATACGTTGCCGATTCAATACACTGTGTATTAATTTTGGTATCCCCAACGTTTTACTTTCTATATTTCAGCCGGTCTGATTTGATGGTGAAGAAACTCCGTTACTACGCTCGGTTCATTGTTGTATGTCTCCTTTTAAAGAAGATGAAGTTAGTCAGGGATTTAGTCAGGGTAATTATGTTACATCTTTTATTGTTACCTGCCTGACATCTATAACTAAAACTGCAAACCTCGATAAGCTTTACATGTTTTTTCTGCATTGCCAAAAATTCTCGCTTTTTGATGCAGTGCCGTTTCTCCCTGGTATAATGATTGTGTCCTTTCCAAAATATCTTGACGTGGTACAATGACTTTTGATTTATTGTGCATTGCTCATAAAATCCAGATCATGTGCATAAACAAATTATATTGTAACATGAGAAATTGTTTTGAACAGGAATTAGCAAAACAAATTGACGACTATACTGCCACGTACGAACCTGAAGATCAACTGGAGTGGTCACTAGTCCTAGCAGAAATTAAATCATTTATCGAGGTACACCAATTTTAATGCAAGTATCTTGAGACAACAATAAGAGGCGTGCAATCATGACTCGATTTTCTTTTGTCTAGGCTGACAACAAAGTGAGCGTTGTCGACAACGATTCGGTCTCCATTGTACTTTCTCATCGGTTGGGACCCTTGACAGCACCTCCTATGGAGAAAACTGCCATAATGACTCTCACATTGCAAGAGATTTTAATTGTTGGCAATTGCAATGATCAGGTAAAGGAATTACTGCATGTCTTTAAAACCTTATCACATATTAAACATTAGGGGTGGCACGATAATCCTAAAAATACCGTTACTACGAATACTGTGAAACGCTAATCAATAATTCAATAATATATCGATAAACATTTTCGTCAATTATCGTATCACACTTTTTCTGATTTATCAAATTATCGTGTAAACTTCTATGCTTAAATTGTTGTATTTCGGAAACCGTAACAGCTAGAAACAAGCGGTTTGCGGCGTTGCGTGCGGAATTACAAGCGCTCTCCAACCAAGTGTGCAATACTGTTGCTAGCCACTTTAGCTGATTAAAGAGTTAGTTTAATGCAAACAATATTTAAGCAGAGAGTAGCAGAACAACTGCTAAATTGGGCCTTCATGGTGAGAAAGTAATAGGCAAGTACATTTTCATGTCTGTTGGCCAAATGGGAGTGCCACACAATTCACTTTGTGAAGGTTGCACTGTAGGCTTTGGCCAAGGTTTTTTTTTAATTAACAAAATTAAAATGGTTACCCCATCCTCAAAATTTGTTTTATCGAGATATCGATTATCGCGATAATTTTAAAAGTTTTATTGGGATAGAAAAAATTTGCATAGTGCCACCCCTATTGAACATACCTCCATACGGGGTTGGGGGTTCAAGAGATGTCACTAGAAATTGCAATTTAAGTGCAAATGTATGCTGTGGAAGCTTAAACTATGATTATGTTGGAATAGAAACGTGCTGAAACTTAGCTTGGTTGTTTCAGCATAAAATAGGTAAAAAGGTTGCTTTACCGTTGAGTTTCGATCTGTTTATCCCGTCGTGAATCATTACATCACTTTTGGTTGGAGTATTGGGTCTCTTCCTCTTGTCATTATCAACAACTCAGCAGAATGTATCAAATCTGTGTTTACAGATGCGACAAGAAGTGACGTGGTGGGTGCCGATGTTTTGAAATCGGTCAGATGGTTGGCTTTGGCGAAGGCTGACAGATCCTCAAAAATGCACGGTCATGCAACCCTTTTATCTATTTTAACCATAATGACAATGTACTGCCGTTAGGATATGCACGTAACCCGTAAAACCAATTCTCATTTCTAAAATACTTTATTGAGTTATAATGTTGATAGGTATTTACTGTAATTTGTTAAAGAAATTACAGAGGAAATAAATGTAGCAATATATACTTTTAATTTCAGGTGAAATTCAGTGAATTGACTCTGGACATGTTTCGGATGTTACAAACCCTGGAAAGAGAGCCACAGGAAGATGTTAATCAGATATATGATGCATCTCCTGCACCTGGAAGGATGCCATTTGTGAGTTGCATTGATACAAAGAAAAAAGAATCAAACTTTGAGACAAGGGCAAGTTATTTTTATTAAAACAAATAATACATCTCTTTCTAATTAAATTAGTTAGGTTTCTTGCAAATACAAATGGTAAATGAACAGAATTTCACCAATGAAAATATGTTGGTGGCATCCATTAAATGTGAGGGTGTATGTCTTTTGTATACCACCGAATAGTAGATTATGAGTAACGTATGTTGAAGGAAGGAAGGTTTGTGAATTTTTACGTAGGTGTAAAAACTCAACAATGATTTCAACAAGTTCATTTTTAGCGTTATTTTGGGCTGTAAGGTATTTTGGATTTCATTGTAATCATTTTCCAGTATTGCTGACCATAACGCAATGTATCTAAGTCAGGTCTTGATATTTTCGCTTATCTACAAACCCATAGTGACAGTAAGTAGCCTTTGGAATACTACAGACAAATATTTTAAAACATTTTGACCTCTGGAATGTCGAGCGAAATGCCAGACACAAAGGAAACTTTTGGCCAAAGTAAGGTAAAAAGAATCAAAACATAGAGCAGTTGCAACAGCTTAGTCTGTGGGCTGCTAATTAGGCACAAACCTGCGTGCACACTACTTGCGCAGCTAACCTATGCAGCCTGCCATCTGTGTATAGCCTACCCCCTCCCTTCCCTCTGTCAACCCCCACATCTTGCATAAATACTGAACATGTGGTGCAGAGTGGAACATTCCTTGGACTTTGTAACGTTCGCTAACCAAAACTGGTTACAGATATTGTTGAGACACCTGTCTAAACCCATTTAACAAATCTCCTGACAACTATCGATGGTTTGAAGTGGGCGAATACCACTTCAAACCCGACTTGCTACATTGTTATGCTCATGCAAATAAAAATGATGGTAATATAACAAAACAAGACCGATTTTAAGTTCAGGTTCTTCCTGCGACACATTGCCTGAAAAACCAAATAATTTAACGATTTATACTATAGTCATTTGGTTATTGATTAGCAGTAGAATCCAAAACCATTCCCTTGTCTGTAAACAAGAAAGGTTGTTACTACAGGATCCTTCATATAGAGGCTGCATCTTTGCTGTTTCATGACACAAGCTTAATGGCTTCTGTTTATAAGCTTCACCTTAATAGTTTAATTTATTATTTTTTAATGTAAAGTATTAAGCTTTTAAAATCAAAGCCGGTTAAGCAAGTATTTGTTAAAGATGTTTTTTTTCCCTTTAAGAGCGCAGGAATTTTTCATTCAGTCTGTGCTTTACGATAGTAATTTTCTAAAATTAATCTTTTAATGCGTATGCACAGGTATGTGAAGTTTCCATTCTCTTGGTTAAAATAGAAAACCAAAATGTATGTATCACCGGGCCACAATGGTTTTCAAAACAAAGGACCATTCTTAAATTATTACGACTTATAATGGTATAAAAATTGTGTAGTATAGCTTCAGCAGGGCCAGGAACATTGAAATCAGTTTTCTTAAATCACGTGGCTTCATTATTTTGTTATTGGTAGTGTTAGTTCCCAAATCATTGTATCATTTTATAGCATGAAAGAAGCCAATAGACAAGTGTTGAAAAAACGAGCCATCTTACTGTGAACATCCGAAAAATTCCGCCACTTGAAATCACGCTCAAATTCAAAATCAAACCAATACTAACGACTTGCGAATTTTTGCCAAGTTGCAATGACTAACGATGACAAAAGATAAATAAAGCTGGCCTGATGAAGACAGGAGTACTATTTTGTTATCTTTAGTCATTGCTGCCTCCTGAAAATCCGTGCATTGATCGTTAGTATCTGTACGATTTTTAATTTGAGCGTGATTTCAAGTGGTGGAATAGACAAGGGTCAAAGGATTGTCAGTTAGCCCCGTTTAACTGGTTTATAACATTGTAGAAGAGAGTGCTACGTGCTCAGTGCTACGTTCATGCATCTAAATTGTTTCTTATTTTCAGGAGAATGGTGATAGAGATCGACCAGCGAAACGGGATAATCCTCACAAGTATTTGCTGTACAAGCCAACATTTAGTCAGCTGATGGTGTTTCTGGCATCAGGTTTCAAAGAGTTACCTCCTAGTGGAGCCATGCTCCTATACATTTCTGCTGATGGGTGTGTTAGCAATGCTAAACACCTTCAACTAAGAGAGGATGGTAAGACAATGCTTTTGGCTTCAGCCGTAAATACGAATTTAAATACAAATTTTTACTATTATTCACCGTACTTGCCTGTAAGGCATAATTATTCGGAAAGAGTCCTCATTGGCAGAGTAGAGTGATTAAATTGGGAATATGGGCTTCTGTGTTTTATTTAATGGTTGGGAAACATGAGGTAACCCAACCACTTTCCCCAACTGTCATTTTCTGGTCTCCGATAATTGCCTTATGTACACAATTGGTTATATTTTTTTTTACATTTGTAGAGAAATATTCAAAATGAATTTTAGATTAAAATTCACAATGTACAAATAGTTCTTCACCGGTAAAAAACATTTGTTCATAGCTTGACTAGCAACATACCCCATAATGTAGTTAAGCATCACAAAGCAACAAATAGTACTGGAACAACACAAACAAGCATCTTAAGTCTGCTGACGTTATTGGACTTGGCAGTGGAGTAGCCTCTATTCTGTATCCAACCAGCACCAATTAACCCTTCGCATTTCAGTATTGTCTGCAAATAAAACAACTCTGGTCATACTTTTCTGGCAAAATGTACCGGTACAAGTAAAAATATGTAAGCTACGCTTTCTTTACGTACCATTTTTTTTTAGTGTTATATTCAAAACAAATGCATCCATCCTGAGGTAGTAATGTTATTAGAACAGATGCTTATAAAATGTAGAAAAAAAGCACGAACAGAAAAAAATAAACCTGTAAATTAAATGAACATCAAATTACATTTGAGCAAATAAGCTAACCGTCATGTACTTAGAATACTGAAAGATCGAAAGTTCAGATTTTTTGCAAGTAATGCATAAATTCAAAAAAGGAAATACTCCATCGTATTTTGCGAATTTTCGATAGGCTGTTGACGAAAAGATGTAAATTTTTCAGTCCTCCTATCTTCTTCAGGCTCCCACAATAAGTGCTTCTTTCTGTTTACATCGTTGTTATGCTTTTGCTATCTTCGTTAGCAGATGACGCTGCAGGTTTGTGCCCAGAGTCGGACTGGGTAGGAAAGGGGGCCTGTGCCATTTATGGAGGAGCGCCATGCGTTTTACACGAAAATCTGATGAAGTTATGGTACTCCAACGGTCTAGGGGATTTGGGAAGCGCTCTAAGCTCCCCAAGCAGAAGCAAAGTCCGGGGTCGAGCTCGAGAAGCTTTGTTTATTTTCATATTCTGTTGTCATTGCTGGCTTCGGAGTGCACATTCTTCAATACACTATATTTCAAGTAATGCTATTTTTGGAAATTTTGGAGTGGGTTGTCGGGGAGAGTTTAAAAAATGCGTTAAAAACGTAAGTAATGGGAGGGAGAAGAGAGAGGGGAATTTGTTGCCTGTAAGGAAAGGTTATCAGTGGACAGGAAATTCAAAACCATCTATATTTCTTCGCGGGGAACAGGAAAACATAGCCTGCCAAAGGGGCGCCAAAAATATGACAGTCAAAGGGCGCCTGTGCCATTGGCACAACGCCACTATAGCCAGTCCGAGCCTGTTTGTACCGTAGCCTACTGTATTTAATGGGGAGACTCACTCGTGTATTCTTTGTGCCATTTTCGCGTGAGAGGGTCGCCCAATTCCTGTCTAATGAGATGTCGGATTCCTAGATTGAATGGGCCTTGTAGGTTCATTAACGGCTTGCCAGAATTAATTTCGTGCTGGATAGCAAGTGATTCTAGGCTTCGAAGATGTTGATCACTCCTAGAATTCGATGTTAAGAGTGATGTGCGAGTGTTATAATGATCGAAGAGGTAATATCGATTGGAAATCAAGAAACATCCTCCGAGAGAGAGAATGAAAAAGGCACCCTACATATTTCTAGCGATGCCAATGGGATGCGCGTAGGTCTAACCCACGTGAGAGGGTTGAGTGAACGAATACAGCACGAGTTGAAGTGTGGCCTGAAGTCGTTTACTAAAAATGGCAACAACTTGAAGTCGATGCTCTTGCGAAAACCAGTAGAACACCAAGTAGAAAAGGCTGTGAGATCGAGAGAGAAGAAAGTAATGGAAGATGAACTTGAAACTGTCCCAAACACACTGTGGACCTGTATAGAGTGCCGTGCAGTGAGTGTGATGCTGCATATATCGGTGAAACACGGAAAGGTATACAAACAAGAGTGGGCCAGCATAACTTACCTGTCCATTACGTAGCACGGATACACGGAATCCAGTATGATCTTGACCAGCTTATAAAGTGGGTAACAATGTGGATACTACGTATTAATTACGAGAAATGTAAGGGGGTTCACTGTGGATACCAGAATCCTCATTACCTTAACAATCTTGGACTGTTACCCAGAACATTTAAATGTATTCCTGCAGACACATTCAGTGTTGTCTACAAAACGTACGTTAGGCCAATCCTCGAATGTGTCAATATTCTGTGGTCTACGTACCTCATGAAAGATATTAATAGCCTAGGAAGAATGCAAAGAAGAGCTACTCGGCTGGTCCTTACGTATAATACACTCTCATATCCAGAACGGCTGACTAAACTGCGCCTACCATCTTTGGAAAAGAGAAGGAAAAAGGGGTGACCTTATCGAAGTGTACAAGATTCTTCATAACTTATACGACATACCCAAAGACTAGTTTTGGACCCTACGTGAAGACAATCGGAGAGGCCACAATTTCACCATTTACAAGCATCGTACTAGATTACGGCTTGCCAATACCTTCTTTTCACATAGAGTGATCAATGACTGGAACAGGTTGCCTATGAGTGTAGTCAATGCCACCATCCTGAACTCTTTCAAAAATCAACTTGATAAATTGGTCTGGTAACTTGTTTTTGTAATCCGAGGTGAACTTATGAGCTACAGGTTCCGCTGTTCACTATTTCTTTATAACTTTACAACTATATGGCAGATGTACGAAGTCAGGACACAACTAATAGCATTGCATGTCACTGCATGGGCACTGGTCACACGATAAAATGGAGTAAAATAACACTATTAACATCGAATTCTAGGAGTGATTGACACCTTCGAAGCCTAGAATCACTTGCTATCCAGTACGAAATTATTTCTGGCAAGCCCTTAATGAGCCTACAAGGCCCATCCAATCCAGGAATCCGACATCTCATTAGCCAAGAATTGGGTGAGCATCTCGCGCGAAAATGGCGGTAAATACAGTAGGCTGCGTCATCGTCTGCTAACGAAGCTAGCAAGAGCATAACAACGATGTAAACAGAAAGAAGCACTTATTGTGGGAGCCTGAAGAAGATAGGAGGAGTGAAAATTTTATATCTTTTCGTCAACAGCCTATCAAAAATTCGCAAAATACAATGGAGTATTTCCTTTTTTGAATTTAAGCGTTACTTGTAAAAATCTAAGGCTTTTAAGAACATTTTGGTGAGTTACTTATATGATGTGTGCGGATCGTGATGGATTGAAAGTTTTGTTGGCTTTAACCAGGTTTAATCTGCTTTATCTCTGACAAGGCCAAAGGATACGTACAGGTCATATGAACTACTGGTAATTGACTTCTGAATTTTGCACATGTATGGAGCTCACATTGGTTAGTTTGGTGAGTTACGTTGTACATGATGAAAGTTCTTGCTGTTCCGCCTACATCTGGTAACTGAAAACAAAGCACTAAGGCCCACCGAAGCGTTGTCATTTTTTTTCAGTTGTGGAACACAAAACAGCTATTATGCATAGAAAACTCTATTATGCGTAGAAAAGCCCTGGTTTTTAGCCCTGTTGTTCCAGTAATAACGTTACCTGGTTACTGACTGTTCTGCATCCATGTTAGCACAAGTGGTCATCAGCTCTGAATCAGACTTAACCATTATTGACAAGGGTGAAACGAATTGATATTAAATTAACCATTATTAGTTAACTTCTACAGCATAAAAAGTCTTTATTATGTGTTTACAGTGGTATCTGCTGCATACGATTTAGGAGGAGTTGTTACAAATAGCAAAAAAGAGACGGATCATGCAAACAAGCGTGCTGGCCATCTCAAGGACATGCATTGGTACGCAAAATAATTCTTAAGGTCCAGGCACAAATATTTTCTGTTCGAAAGATTAATTATGATTAATATCTTGTGTATGCTTTCTTTTCAAGTCTGTACCCTGGAGATTTATACCCTTATACACGAAAACCACTTTTTATCATTGTTGATAGCGATAACGGTCAAGTATTTCAGGTAATTTTTTGTAAATGCCTAGTTTTTGTTATCTGTTATTCAAATTGACTAATACGCCTCTTTCAATAGATTCTTATTGTACCCATGGTTGATTGTTACAAACTATGAATACGTATATCTTCAATTTTTGGGAACACTGATTGTTTTAAGTGGAGGAAGTGATTTACTTATCTAAAAACCAAAACTGGTTTAAGAGAAGCCGCCAAGTTTTTCCAAAAAGTATCGGCCTGTGAAAGTAGTGATAACATTCAGCCAGGAAAAGGCCGCCAAGACTAATCCTATTAGCCAAGTTAATTGCACCTGCTAATAGTTTGAAAGTTAAATGAAAACTAGAAGATTGCATATAGACTTGATTAGCCCGACTTGGGCCTCGAGTGGATTACCGGAACACGGCTTAACAAAAAACCTTTAAAAAGGCTTCAGCCAAAACGGGTTAAACTAAAAGAAAGCTTAACTCATGAACCCATCTTGATATACTACACTTTTTAACAATGATTTTTGGGTGTTTGATATTACTCCTTTTTTATGATGGCAGTTTTTAGGTTTAAAATTAGAAAACAAAAACAAACTCGTTTTATGTTTAAGGTAAGTTTAACCAACAGTATGTAAAAAAAAAAAAA
>JAHWFP010124940.1:12016-24042 GCA_023313725.1 Lithobius niger | reverse complement strand
CATTTAAAACAGAATGTCCAACGAAATGGGTTTAAATACGTGCTCGACACGACGTGTTTTTGAATCCACAATGTGACCTGTATTAATTATTGTTACGGACGGCGAATAAACAAAAATCACGGTAACGATATTAAAGCTGGTGGAAATAGGGAAAGTAGGGCCGTAGATTAGAAAGTTAATTAAATAAAGCATTTTACTTTTTCCACTTTTACGCGGGGCCCTAGAGGTAGTTGCGGCTACCAATACCTCTGATAATGCTTCGATTTCGAAGCAGCACGAAGGCAATGCATAATCAGAGGTATTAGTACTGGGTTCAGACAATTTTTTAATTCTCAATTTCCCTGACATTTCCAGGTTTTTCAGGTGCATCCAATGGCAATTTCCAGATGTTTACGAGATGTATAGTTAGGGAAACCGCCCGTAGCTAATGGTTTTATTAACATCTGTACGAAAACAATCCAACAACGCAGAAAATAGCTGTTTTAGAGACTAAACTCCAGCTCGGGACCAAATGTATTTTCATCACAGTCTTGGTACAAGCGTAAGATTTGGTTTATGGCAGTTACATCTAAAACACTTAAACATATGAACGCACAAATTAAAATATTTTTCTACTAGCGTAGGATTTTGTTTCTGATCTGCTAATTCAACGGAACTTATAGAGAACAGACAGAAAAGCAATTTTTTTTTCAAATTTCCCTCTCTTTTTCCTGATTTTCAAAAAAAATTGTTGTTTTCCCTGAAATTTCCCGGAGATTATGGCTCTGTTTTTATTTTCCTTGAGATTTCCAGGTTCTCCAGATTTCCAGGTTTTGTCTGAACCCTGTAGTAACCGCAACTACCGCTAGGCCCCCGCGTAGAACTGGAAGAGGTAAGATGCTTTATCTAGTTAACTTTCTAATTTATGGGAGGGCCGTATGAATGATATCAGCAAGAGGTAGGGGGAAATATGGGGATGCGCGGAGTGACCGTCACAGTTTTGGACATGGGGCTAGTTAAACGCAAAATTTGTGACGTCACGAATTGTTTTGACGGATTAACGGATTAATATATTTGTGATAAAATTATTTTTTTTATTTTTTATTGTATAAAATAGTATGCCTAAATTTTACTTAAAAATACCATGCATTCCCGATAACACACTTGTTGTTATGTCTTGCTTGCTGTTATAGACAGTTATGCAACTATCCAACTAAAATCCTAAATATTCTGCTGTCGTAGCATCCGGGGAATGCCTTGGCAGCAAGTGTGAGGTTGCAAAGCTCACCGCTGCACCCAACCTCACACAGTTGGCCTTCTCCCTTCAAGCATTTGCGCCTGCGAGCCAAATGCTCCCATTCACTCTCTTTCTCGTACCTCAACGTTTCTGCTGAACAGCAGCAACTATGTCGTCACTCCAGAAAGAAATACAGTTTCAAATTAAAATGCAGTTTTCATGCGAACCTCGGACTTTGCTATAGTTTCTTCCACATTATGTTTGCAGTAAACTGACCATATGACGCCACGTTTCCTTGCACTATGAATGCAAAATCATGCGAATATCACACTTGTAAACTCTACAGCAGTAACTGCTAGAGCTTACGAGTGGAATATTTACAGTATTTTTGTACTCGTAGTGGAAGGAAACGTGACGTCACGCAGTCAATTTCCTGCAAACATAATGAGGGGAAAAGTATAGTGAAAAAGGGACCCAAGTGGGAGGAAACCCCAGAAAATAGTCGGCGTCCGAACAGGGACTCGAACCAATATTTTTAAAATTTTATTATTATTGTTTAAAATACATTTCTTGAAGCAATTGGTTCGTGTAGATGAACCGGCCCGATTTTGAACCTTACTAGACGATTTTGACATAGAAATGAGTTCAGTAAAAGGAGGGGAAAACCGGGAGATCGATCCGGGTAACCTCCGGTCATGGCGAGGAACAATAAAGTTTTCCAATCAGGCCAAAATACATCCCATAGCCAATGAAGGATCGTAGTAGGCTCTCACACTACCGTGCTCGTCACAAACTGGCTGGGATTTTGACGGAGTCCCCTTCCCAGTCGTCGTCCAGATGAGTTTCGTCGGGCAACTACGCTGAGCGCAGCCACAGATCAGCCATGATGAACCAAAATCGCGTGTCGTAAAGTGGTTGGGAATAGAACCTGGTCTTCCAATTAAGAAGCAGCCTGGGGCTTTGGGCCTTTTGTAGGAGGAGCGGAGAGAACCTTATTTCAATTTATATATAGTCTTTATTCTAATGAATTTACCATATTTGTTAAGGGTCCTTTAAAATCTGGGTGCAATACTCACTCAGTGTCGCTCTATGCCTTTTAGTGTGACGTACTGCTGCTCGTTGCTGGCCTTTTTCTTATTTTAGTTTTTTTTTTCTTCAAGTAGGCCTAAGCTACGTATTATATTTATTTTAATAGGCTTTCGTTTGCTCCAGTATTTAGTTTCTGTTTAGTTATTTGTTGCCTCTTTGCACTGCCCACAATAAAGATGTGGGCCGTTGCCGCAGACTAAAAATAAAACGGCACATTAGCCATCGCTGTTTGGGCTGTCGCCGGCATACATTCTTACATTGTTTACAGCAACTGATGCGCAAAGTGTCTTCCCCAGATTAACAGTATTAATAAAAAGGCCAAACAATCGTCCGATAGTTTGAATAATAATCAGAAGATTAAAAAACTTCTCGATGCTGCTGCTAGTATAAAACTTAACACTGCCACCAACAGAAATATTGAGGCGCACACCTCTATCACGCACTGCAACAGCGATCTCTATTATATAATTTTAAAGTAGTAACCATCACATTATTGTAGATTAAAAGTGTGTTGGATTTTAGGCCTAGTTTTAGCTTTTAGGCTTAATTTTTACCTATACTGCTTTCATTTCGTCAGTAGCAGTTAGCATACATTTGGGTTCGAGAGTAGACCTAGTTATTCATGCAACACAGTGTCGAGACTTCACGGTGCCGTGGCAAAGAGGATACTTTAAACTATTAGATGCAGTCATGTTATTGTTTCGTGCTGTGGTTTAAGCACGTCGTATGTGGTGTAGTTTCTTTTTATTGTATACCACTTTGTAACACGCTATTTACGAATAGCAGGGCGAACCTTGTGTGAACGCACATAGTGCACCTTGCAGTTACGTAAGCTGCTTGGCGTCCTGTCGACTTCCGTCTACACCGGAACTTGGCCGAACGCCAACAGCCGGGAACGAGGCTACTCTATTGTTCAAACCAGTTAGAGCCGGCTCCAATTTGTTAGTGGTTATGCAAAGTAATGCCTCAGGCGACTTCTATTGTTCTGGCCCGCGCATAGATACGAGGGCAGGGACCATGGGAAGGGACTTGGTGTGGGGCAGGCAACTCGAAAGGTTGTCTCCCTGGACTCAGCTAAGGATAAGACCAAGCTCCTAAACTTGTGTTTTATGCCTAATATGTGTTCTCAGTGCATAGACCCCTAGCTATGCAGTAAGGAGTAAATTGGCTTTGAGATTATTCTTGACTTCAATCGTCTACTCCCTGAGTACGTCACAACTTCGCCATGATACGATGATTTCAGGTTTCTTATTCGGGATTCCTGTCGCTAGTGTAAACGTCACTTTCGTCGCCATACTGAAGGTAATTCAAACGAAGCTAATGAGTGCCGTTAACGGAATCCTCTTGATTTTTATAGTTGCTTGACTTCCTGTAGTGGTTAAATGCGACGATCAAATGTTATTATTTCATTGAGTTACATTGAAAAGGTTATTAGCTATAAGGAAGCAACGATGTTTTATTTTTCCGTGTTTTTTTAATGTTCACTTGCCTACTACCAAGTGGTGTAAGCTTCGTTGGAATTCCTTAACTATTCAGGATTTCGAATTTACAACGAAGGGTGTACATTGGGTAAATTGGAAAAATTATAATTTCTTCCGTAATAATTCTTCGATATACGACAAATTCGCGCACATCAATTCTTTGGGGGTTTCAAGCGATGTAGTAAATTTCATTCCAATCCGACCTTTCGTTTGGCTCCACCTAGACTACAAAGGTGCAACCAACCAACCTAGGAAGATTTTGCAAGTTGGTATCCGTTATAGGCTACACTATGCTTGCTTCGCTCGCTCCGTCATCCAATGACACGTCTACGGTTTTTTTTTTATACCGGAATTTTTTATCGTCTAGATGACCACACACTGACTTTCGCTACAGTCCCAGTTTGTCTTGCCAACGGCAGCTTCGTTTTTATCCAAATAAGCGCCCGTAATATATTCTTCGCTGTGATATTTCCAACATTTAACAAATTTAAATTTGTAAATTTCGGTTTTGCACAGCCCACCACAAAGCAAATCATTGTGGTTGTGGAGAGACTGATTCATTCAATAATTAATAAACAAAAACGAAACGTTAAATGTTTAGAGGAAGGGTCTAAAAGTCAAAACCTAGAAGGAACACGGACAAGCTTTGACAGCCAGGGTCTAGGTGTAAAATTTTGTAAGAGGCTGGTAAGCATTAGACCCTTACTACCCGGTGGTTAGCTTACAGTTCTACTCTATTCGGACAAAAAGTGTGTATGAACGATTGTAGCAGATTTTCTTTGTTCTTAGAATATTGTTATGGAACTTTAAGAACATAATTTTCTTGTGAAGTTTGGCATTTTTTGTCTTTTGATGCTTTAGAATTTTTTTATTATATTTCGTAGATTACGGCAGAGGATAACCAGTAATGCTCTCTGCTGCGAATACCCTGCAATGTTACTAAATCGAAAAATAATTTTCAACATACAGTAAAGCAGTAAACCTATACCATACTACCACTGGAACATCACGTGGGAGGATTTCCAGTTTTTCGTGAAAATGTTTTTATTTCTGACCACCGGGTAGTAAGGGTCTAATGCTTACCAGCCTCTTACAAAATTTTACACCTAGACCCTTACTGTCAAAGCTTGTCCGGTTCCTTCTAGGTTTTGACTTTTAGACCCTTACTCAAAACATTTAACGTTCCGTTTTTGTTTATTAATTCATGTTACTTTTAGAATTGCAGCTAAACTGTAAAACTGAGAGTTTAACACAGAGACCCAAGGCTGACTCTTACTTACTGGCTGGCTATTGCCAGTGTTAACAATAGAAACAAATCCTTTAATCTTCAGTCTTGCAGCTGGCGTTTGCTAATTAGCATTGTTGCATAATAACAATGTTTAAAACAATGTAAAACAATCAATCTGGTCGTTTAGAGCTCCATAACCCCTGAACCACTTGACCAATTAGAAAATGCCTTATGGAAAGGGCACATCTACAGAGCAATACCTGTAAAATGAGCTAAGAACCGGCTTCATTGGACAAATGGTTTGACCTGTAGAGAGGACAGACGAAAGGTACATCCCCAGAACAAGACCAAGAACAAGACCAAGACCAAGAACAAGAAGTTGTCTATTTGGCCCCTCTCTGTATCTCGGGTTTGGCTCGCCCGAATTTCACAATTTTTGGACTGCAGAAAGGCCTTGACTAGTCAAGGCTAGATTCCAAATTTTGGTTAAAAATGTTTACTTTTGACGGAGTTATAAGCTCTCAAAGTTGAAAGTTTAACACAGAGATCCTAGGTCGACCCTTACTAACACTGGATATCGCCAGTGTTAATAACAAAAGTTTACGTAAGGTAGAAAAAAAGTAATTCTTGGTGGTTTTTGCACTATATCTGTCATAACGTGGGCAAATAAATGTTAAAGGCACTTTTGCTTAATACTCATATATTAGAGAAATTTTAGCCATTAAGCACACCTTCACATTTAATGTATCCTAGCGCTTTCACCTAATAAGCCCCTACCAGGACAATTTTGTAAAAAATAAACAATCACCACCCACTATTCATCTTGTGAAGTGCTTGGCTATAGTCTGAAGGTGTTATAATGGCTAAAATTTATCTTTTATTTTAACTTAACATCATAAGCACGTGTATTATAATCAAATATTGCAACTGATACTTCTTTTGTTTCCTAGCTAATTTTCTCACCCCCCCCCCCTCCCAAAATAATCCCCCTTCAGTTCTCTCTCCGCCCCCCTCTAGATCGTGAAAATTGCCCTATCGACATTCAGTTGTTTTCCTTTCCCGCTTTCTTTTACCTTTTTGTTCCGTTGTCAGTTCCGTTGCTATTGACAACCACCAATTGTGGAAATTTGCAATATTGTAGCAAGTCGGAACTGGATAATGTAGTGTTGTTTCATTTTTAACTTATTATAAACCGTGATGAACGCAGCACGACTTTCTTAATGTACATTTTTAAACTTGATGTCGAAAAATTAGAAGTGAACATTGTCAAGTGAAAACATTTCGATGTCGATATTTGGCTAGAAGGAACGAAATGGGCTTCATCTCCCCTGAGCCGACAGGACGCTGGAGATCGTTAGAGCCACGTGCGCATGTCCCAGTCAAGGGCAAACCGCAATGGAGCGAGAAGACAAAGACAGGGCTCGAAGATATGCACGGACGTAAATACGTCTCCCTGACGGCGAATATTCTGGCAGGAAAGTGAACTCGTCATCAGGAAGCAGTCCCCGAAGGACAAAATCGACCACAACAGCGCCAGGAAAAAAATTCTTCAAAGGAGCCGTCTTTCAGCATTACATTGAAGTAGACAGGTCTCGACGTTGCATCGGGTCATTCCGTGCCGCCAAAGCTGATTAACCCAACATTCACGCTGCACTGCTCGCCCCCAAACCTTCTTGCGGAAAGCCCCTGGGGGCATCATCGAACGACGTGCTACTACCAGGTGAAAAAAAAAGGTGTGGAGTCAGGTAGAGCGGAGAAGTCAAAGGTTCTGGTGTGTCCGGAGCTGAGTGGCAAGTCTGAATGGTGAACGGCAATACCGATGCGACAGGACTGCAGATTTGGTAGAAAGCTCCCCCCGCGCCTTGAGGGACGGCTTCTCCGTCGTGCGTGGGAGGAGTAAGGAAAGCCTCCTGTAGCGGGCAGCGTGAGGCCAATTACTCCGAGGTTAACCACGGTGGACTGGTTGTGTTTCACCTAGTGGGACACCTACGGGACCGAAATCCGTGGAGGCTGCCAATATATCTTGCCGCACACTTTCGCTCTTTCAGTCTGGAGATGGCACAGCGTGCAAAGCAGGGGTGTAACTATTGCTTAACATTCCTATCTACGATGCACCTTAACTTTGCATTTATTAATAATGATTGTACTGCATTTGCTAATAATAGTTACTTTGCAGTCGCTCTTATTAAAAATAGTAATGCAAATAGTAATAAAAATGGTAGTAAAATAGCTAATAAAAATTTTAACATTTGCTTATAACAGTGGTAATAATTTTATACTACTATTATTGTAAATTTATTTTGTCTACGATGCACCCAAACTTTGCGATTGTTTCATATGTTGACATTTGTAATTCGTGTATTTTCAAGTTTATATTTTATTATGGTTGCCAACACACCACACGCGAGCATTAGCTCTTGTGGGGTGAGGGCACATACGGAGTTTTGTACCGATTTGCCCGATTCAATAAACCAATATTCTTCTTCTTCTTCTTCTTCTATCACATTTCTGTATTAATCGAAGAATCAATGGACCTATTGAAGCCAAAGCAGCCATCGTTAGTGGTGTAGTGGTAAACAAAATAGTGGCGGAGCTACGGTTAGGAAAGGGGGGGGGGGCGGTAGTTACAGCTCCCAAGCAGCCCACGCACGCGTTTGCCTTGCACGGCTTAAAGCCGGAAAGAAATAAACTGAAAGGTGCTTGGTTCAGTTTCCCTGTTTAACAGTTTTGCTACATTCTATCAAACCTATATATTAACACTGAAAATGCTGTGTTTTCATTGGGGGTACGGACAAAATAGTAGAGTATATGCAGACAAAATAGTTAACAAGATAGTAGAGCAAATGCTAGAGAATATACGTGCCGGAGCGCTGCTAAGGCGCTGCTCCGTCTTAAAAACAAACTTAACACAGCACTGCTTCTGTGCGCTCCTGCACGACTACACCACAGGCCATTGTTTCTATATTTAATACTAATATTTAAACCTAATTTCCGGTTCTTTATCGCATTTCTGTGTTCATCTTAAGTCAGCCAGAAATTAATTAAATATTAAAAGTACAGATTTTTTTTTTTTTTAATTGAATAAACCCTTTACGGCCAGTTTAGAAAGCATGGCACGAAAATGAAAAGATTCAGTCCATCGAAGGATAGACCTTTGCGAGGGTTCTCTGGTAATTCCACCAGAGTGAGCAAGCAGCAGAGAGAAAAGCGTCCTGTCCTCCAGGTCAAGAGAACCCGAGATCGAATCGCATCTCCGACAGAAGCATTAAAAAAAAAACACCAGAAGTTGTCTTTATCTGGTACCGTTACAGAGTTGAAAAGGCGATGGTCGGACAGACAAAGTCGTTGCTGCAGTCTTCCCAGTTTTTGCTGTACAGACGATTAAAA
This sequence comes from Lithobius niger, assembly GCA_023313725.1. NCBI lineage: Eukaryota > Metazoa > Arthropoda > Chilopoda > Lithobiomorpha > Lithobiidae > Lithobius > Lithobius niger. Next base: position 15,641 of record JAHWFP010124940.1, on the reverse strand, counting down.
CTATGCGAAGGAAAGTTTTATTATTATTATTATTTAAAAGTAAAGACAGAGACAGTCAAAAAAATGACAAACCCACAGACGACAAGAGCAGATGCCCGCCTATGGGTTGGGCCAGCACAAAAACAAATCAAACAAACACAAAGGAAAGATGTATCCAACAATCAGGAGACAGGTTTACACGCGACAAAATATTTAACTTCCCCCCTGCCCCGAAAAATATATATATATATCTTTATAATAATCTTGGAGGTCGGCTAAAAGGAAGGCTAAAAGGAAAACCATTTCTCCCCTCCTCGCGCCCGCATTGAAAATGCACCCTCCCACTCCACCTGCATGGAAACAGGAGGCAGGCATGAGTGGTCGATCAACTCACTAAAGGTTCAATCTGACAAGTCGTCGGGAAAAGCGCCGGAAAAATGTCCCGGAAAAATGTCCCGGGAAATCTGTCCCGGAAAATGTGACCGGCCCCGTGCGTATCACGGGCTTCCTCTAGTATATTTATAACAATAAAATAATAATAAAAAGAAAAAAATCAATTCAGGCAAAATTCAAGTAAGAACAAAAAAAAAAAAAAAACAGCACAAAGTAATCCAAAGAAAACAATAGCACAATACTTTGCCGAAAGAAACTGAGAATGCAAGAGGAATCAAATATTAACATTTAAATTTCTTAAACCAATACACAACGAAACACGTCGTCATTGCGTTTGATGTTCTAATGAGTTGCGATTCGAAGAAGGTGGAATCGTACTGACTACAAAATACGGCTGAAAATGTTCAGAAATTATTCACGAAAAATTTTGTATCGTTATTGCAAAATAACACAACAGATTTTAAAAACGTTCGTTACATTCAAAGTTACGCAACCTTTTTTAGACTTATTAACGATGATGCTCTGGCAACACAAACATTGATTTAATGATGCACATGGCTCTTGTGTGACTAGACATATAAACGATTTCATGTGGTTTGTTATTTTGTTGTAGTTTTGGTACATTTTTAAAGTAAATATTTGCTCACCTTTTTTAGTCTTCTGTACAGCCGTACCAGCTGAGAAGACTATTGCAACGATTTTGTCCGTCCGTCCGTCCGTCCGTCCGTCGCTTTTTTAAAATTCGCAACGGTACCAAATAGAGACGATCACGGTTTACAACTGCTAGATTCAGTGTGAGAAGTTAGTTAAATAACATGGCAAATTAAAACATCATTACTTCCTTATAGCTAATAGACTTCTTCGACGTAACTAAATTAAATAATAACATTTTATCGTTGAATTGAAATCCTAAGATAACACGCAATAAAAACAAATGGGTTTTAGCTTCGTTTAAATAGTCTCGTCGCATTGTTCCATGAATATATAGGCTAACCGCCGAACCAAATTCTCCATTAGGCCTATCCGATACTTATGAAATAAAAAACTGCATTAAAAAAAATTAGGCCTAAAAAATGAATATTAGGCCTAAAAATCATGTTACCACTGCAACGTCAAGTTGCTACGTGTCGCTGTTGGCTTCATCAACAGCGTTTCTCTCGCCACTTCTCTACTACCACTGATCTATATAGGCTACGTTGCTCGTTACGTTGTGACACTGTAATTGTGTGGCTGAAGGTGCACCGTGTTACAAAAATGAATAGGCTACTATACAATCCAAATCTGTTACCTGCAATTTACGAAATTAAAACTGCTAGTTAAAATTAGGCCTAAAGCTGACAATTACGCCTAAAATGTAAAACAGGCCTAAAAGCTAACAAATTTTTAAACGGCAATTGTGATGGTTACTGCTTTTAGATTAGTATAATACAGATAGCTGTTGTAGTGCATGATAGAGGTGTGTGCCTCAATACTGGAAGTGGAGAAACTGTACAGAAGATCGGTGCGATTAGGCAGTCGCTGTAGCCGCTTGTTTTATATATTCTTGATGACGGCAACCACCCATCCAGGAATCTAGGAAAAAATATCCCCGGAAAAAATATCCCCGGTAAAAATATCCCAGTATAAATATCCCCGGAAAAAATATCCCCTGGAAAAAATATCCCCTGGAAATATCCCCCTGCTGTGCTAGTATGTTGTCCTTCAACGTAAATTTTCCCTGCATATGCCACTAATAGACCTACGTTTATAATACTGAAAGCAGTTCTTAGGGAGATAGGTTTCATTCTTTACCACTTTCCTTTTTTTGTTGTTAGGGGAATGGAGTACAAATGGACGTCCAGCACTAGAATGTTTTTTTACTACATGACAATGGTATAAATTAAGACTACAGTCTGAAAACGATGTGTATTGAGAATACACAGCAATGTGTACGTGCTCAGCCTCTACACGAGTTGTGTACTCGAAAGACAAAGTCTGTGCAGTGGCAGTATACATTCTCGTCAGAGCTTTTGTACTACCAGTACACAATTTGTGTGCTCCCTGTAGCCTACACAGTTCGTATGGAGGCTGATCAGATGCACGTTGATGTGTACTCTATGTACGCATCGTCTTCAGAGTGCAGATACTCACAAAGAAGGTAAACACCCTTAATATTGCCCCAAATTCATTTTTTATTTTTTCCGGGGATATTTTTTCCGGGGATATTTTTACCGGGGATATTTTTACAGGGAATATTTTTACCAGGAATATTTTTTCCAGGGGATATTTATACCGGGATATTTTTTCCGGGGATATTATTTCCGGGGATATTTTTTCCGCTTACCGTTGTGAATGGAAATAATTATAGGATAAAGGGGAGGATATTCTCGCGTTACTATCGCACTGATTCGTGAGAGGACAGCTTATTTCATTCGGTGGTAAAGTAAATCAGTGCGATATTGAGCACAACAAGTAAAAAAAAAATCTACTTAGTCACATTTATTCAACGTATACAGCAAAGTAATTAATATCGTAGTATTTTTTTTAATGTCTAGTTATTCAACGTCTAAAGCAAAGCAGTAATGTTGTAGTAGTTTTTTCATGTTCAGTTTATCAACAAAATTTCTTTGTTGACATAGTTAATGAAGGTGTAAATTAAAGTAGTGATGTTTTGGTAGTTTTTTAACGTCTAGTTAATTAACATCATATCAAAAACCAAAAGTGGTAAAAGGGTCCGCCAAGTTCCGAATGGTTCGGCCCTTCAAAGGAGTGACATCAACACACCAAAACATTCGCCAAGTTAATCGCACCGCTTAATAATTCGAAGGTTAAATGAAAACTAGAACATTAAAAGCAGCTTAGCTGGCATTCCTACACGAGTTAATTTTTGTCAGGTGGGTCATTGCTCTCGATTTCAACACAATTTAAGCTTTTGTACCGCATTATTATTTTTCCTCAAGTACCTGAAATGTACCCAACTATGCTTCAAGGTACTATAAGACACTGACGCTATGGCGCCGCGCTACAATGGTTTACAACCTCGACAATTGAATTGATGTGATGTTTGTTGTGATGATTGTTGCCTAACTTGGCGCAACACACTAGCGTGTGTCTAGATCTAAAGCAAAGCAATACTGTTGTAGTAAGTTTTTATGTCTATTTAAATAATGTCTAAAGTAAAGCAGTAATGTTGTAGTATTTTGTATGTCCAGTTATTAATAATAATGATAATAATAATAATAATAATAATAATAATAATAATAATAATAATAAT
>JAHWFP010124940.1:0-12006 GCA_023313725.1 Lithobius niger | reverse complement strand
ATAATAATAATAATAATAATAATAATAATAATAATAATAATAATAATTTTATTCAACTACATTATACAAATGAGTTGCTCGAAGCTGTTAAAAACAGCTTGTGTGAGATTTCAAAGACATCTTATTAATTTCTTTTAAATATACATACACCCAACATTGCGCAATGAGTTGCGTCAGTTTTTCTTATTTTACATCTTATTATATACAAAAAATAAATAAATAACAAATTAATAAATAATGGTTAATCTAATATTTCACACAGTTTTACAAATATTTAGTATTGAACCTCTATTAGTCTAATTCATAATTCATATTTCTATTACCTTTTGATTTATAATAACAATAAATATTTTATTATGATACTTTATTTACAATATTTCATTTATAGTATTAGTTTACAAATATTTAGTATTTTTCTTGTATTTTCATTTTTTATAAGTAATTAGCTCCACATTTCTCTTAGCTTTAGTTTAATTTCCTTTATATTAGGAAAGTCCAGCATATTTTTTGGCATTTTATTAAATATATTTGGAATGTACCATTTCTTATTTCTTTTTCCGTATGTATTATTCCATCTTGGTAAAATGTAAGATGGATTCATGTTTCTTGCTCTTTCGATATTGCTTATTCTGCTGTTTTTAAATAAATGTGTGTAATAGTTTTTTGTTACTATTATATAATCTCGTAGTTCTATTATCTTGAAGATTTTATTTTCTTTAAAGATATCTTTAGTTTTTGTGTTTTTATTTTCGCCAACGAGTATTTTGACTATTTTATTTTGTGTTTTTTGAAGTCTTTCAATCAGGTAGTCTGCTGCAAATCCATATATTTCAATTCCATATCTAAGTATGCTCTCTATCCATGCATCATAAAGTATTTTTTTTGTTTTTTGTGTTTAATATCTTCTTTAATTGGTAGATCTTTGGAAGTATTTGTCTTAGTTTTGTTATTACGTTCAAGATATGGCTTTTGAAGTTCCAGTTTGAATCTATTTCCATGCCTAAGTATCTTGCTGTGTTTCTTTTTTCTAGCACTGTGCATTCCTTTTTGCATTTAATGTTTTTATTGTTTGCTTCCAGGTTTATACAATTACCATAATGTTTTATGATCCATTTTTCTTTAAACTTATTCATTTTTGGTACTCTGATATCCATTTGTATTGTTTTTTCTTTACTTATGAATAGTTCGTTCACAATAAACCAATCATTTAATTTATTAAAATCATTTTGTAAATTTTTAATCATTTCTTCATAATTATAATTTATAGAAATCATTATTGTGTCATCTGCGTAAAGTAAAATTTGGGTTTTATCTATGTTGTCTAGAATATCATTTGTGTAAATTAAATATAAAAGTGGTCCCATTACAGAACCTTGTGGCACTCCGAAATTAGTTGTAATTCGATTACTATATTTTCCTCTTACCTGAACAGTAGTTTTCCTATTTTCTAAGTAGCTCTTTATTATGTTATAAATTTTACCCCTCAGTCCAATTTTTTCACATTTTTTTAACAGAATTTTTTGATCAAACGTGTCGAATGCTTTTTGCAGATCTATTAAAATGACTCCCACGTATTTCCCGTCATTCAGTGCATTTGTAACAATTTCATTCAAATCTACCAGCAAGTCAGTTGTGCTTTTCTTTTTTGTGTATCCATATTGGAATTTTGATAAGATTTGTACTTTTTCTAAAAAATTTCTTATCTTAACAGCAAAGAATTTTTCAATTATTTTGTCAATAATTGAAAGTAATGCAATGGGTCTGTAATTATTTTTATCTGTTTTGGGTCCTTTTTTGTACACCGGTCGTATAACTTGTATAACATCTCGGGCCAGATTTCTTTTTCTATCATTTTATTTATTAATACATTCAACGCTTTTGCTGTATTATCTTTAGTTTGTTTTATATGTTCTGTTTGAATATTGTCAATTCCTGTTGCTTTTGTATTTTTTAATTCATTTATTATTGTCACTATTTCTGTTTCGTTTGTATATTCAATGTACATTGTTTTTTGTATGTTTTTCTGTGTTTTATCTTTTTTATTTCTAATTTTTTTGCTTAATCTTCTTTTTTTGTACTCTTCATGTTCCATTTTAAAACTTTCCTTCAGATCTGGCACTTGTTTAGCAAAATTATTATTAAAAATCATTTACTATTTCCATGACGTCTTCCTCTTTAAATGTTTTCATTATACATTCATCAATATTATCCCTCTTTTGTTTTCCAGTTACTTCATGTATTACATCCCAGATCGTTTTCTTTTTATCTTGTTGTAAGGTTTCTAATTTCTCTCCATAATATATTTGTTTGCATCCTTTAATCATTTTATTAATTTCCTTTTTCTCTTGTTTATATTTATTTATCATCTCTTCATCTACATCATGTGCTTTCCTTATTTTATTCCATAATGTATTTTTATGTTCTATTTTTTCTATAATTTCATTTGTAATCCATTCTTTTCTCTTTCTATAATTTATTTTCTTTGGGTCTTTTTTTTTCAATGATGTTTTTTTTTTGTATATATTATCTATTTTGCTAATAATTTCCTCAAATATTTTTTCTGGACAATTAATAGTTGTAAGTATACTCCAGTTAATTTCATTCATTTCTTTTATAATGTTATTATGTTTATAAGTAATTGTATCACCTTCTTCAAATTTCCTTATTGCCTTTAATTTGTTATTGCCTTTCCAAGGATTCCAGATCCAACACATAGTAAAGTAATGATCTGCAATTTTTTCTGTTAATGTTCCTCCTCTGGTTTCTCCTTTATCAGTTTTGATGTAAATGTGACCTTTGCACATAAATCTGTCCTTTTTTTGTGATAATTTCTTCTCTAGTTGGGGAATCTATTTTTTTTTTCATATCCTAATTTTGCTAATGTATACTCATAGTTATCTACTAAATTTTGTTCATGCTTGTCTTCAACATTTTCTGGGTTTTTTAATATATCTATATTGATATCTCCTATTAAAATATTATATATAGCATTTGATTTATTATTTGTCATACAGTGCTTTAGTTTTCTTATGAAATCTTTTTTATTTGAGCTTGGTTTCTTATAAACAGCCAATATTCTTATTGCATCTTTATTAGTTTTTTTTAGTTCCAATTCAAGTATATTGTTATCATCGTAACTTATATCAATACTGTTTATTTCAAATTCTTCCTTAATGAAAATCATTAGTCCTCCTCCCCTTCTTGTATTTTCTCTTGTGATGGTTTTTTTCACATATCCATTTAAGTTGTATAATTCTATTTCTTCTTTTTTAATATTTATTTCTGTGAAAATTAGTATTTCCCACTTTATACCAGCATCCATTAGTTTTCGATGGATTATATTCCAATTTTTCCTTAAACTTCTTATGTTAACATGAAGCATTTTTACATTTTCACAATTACCAACATCTTTCTTTATCTCTTCTGAAATTTCATTCCAGTTTTCAAATACTTGATTGATGAACTTCCTGTGTTGTTTGTAAATTTGTCAAGTCATCTTCTTCTCGTACAGTTATTACTTCTTCATCCTGCTGTGTTTTTCTCATCATGATCTTTCCATTCCTAAACCATACGTATTTGTAATTATTTTCTTTTGCAAAGTTTTTTGTTTACCAGAAGAGGTTTTTACTATGTGGGGTCATGTTTTCGTTTAGGTATATTCGTTTTCTATTTCCGTTTCTGTACATATTGTCATTGGTAACAATGCGTTTTCTTTGTTCCAACCACACATTTCTACTGTCTCTGTGTTTGAACTGTATAATCAGAACACTAGGTTTGTCTTTGTTTCTGTTTGGTATCCTGTGTACTGCATCTATTTGATTGTATTCGAAGCCCTGTATGTTGAAATTCTTGACTAGGTTATGCACCACTTCAGTAATATTTTCGTCAGGAAGCCAGTCCAGCTGACCAATTTCCAAATTTCTGTTGCGGTCATATTGTTCTTTTTCTTTGATTTCACGGTTCATAGTTGCTAACGTTTTTTCAACTACTTTATTTCGTTCTTCTCTGTTTTCTAATGTCTGTATTCTGGTTTCCATCTTCTTAAGTTGCTCTTTTATAGCTTCATTCTCTTTTTTTAAATCCTCTTGTTCTTGACTTAAGAAATCCAGTGTTTTGACTATGTTTTCTATTGTTTCATTTGCCTGAATTATCTTGTCTAGTTTTTCTTCCATTCGTTTCATTCTTATTTCTATTCTTGTCTCTGTATGGGTTTCTATTTCTCTGACATCTTCAGGTTGTTTTTTCTTGCTTTTATCTTCTGTTTCGGTTTCTCTATGTGTTTCCGGTTCTGTTATTCCTTCTGATTTTGAGTTTTTTTTCACCTTCATCATCACTCTCATCAGTACTTTCTTCTTCATCCTCTTTTTTCTTATCAGATTCTTTTTCCGATGCAGTTCTTGGTTTTCTGCATCTAGTGCATTTCCATTTTTTTTTTCCTTCGTTTTTTGCCTTCCATGTTTTTTGTTGTATTCCCGCACAATGATAATGGTATTTTGCACTGCAAACTCCACATTTCACACAATCACCTTGATTTCCTAGTTTTTCTTCACAGTCGCCACATCTAGACATGGTTTTGATTCGGATTTGCTTCTTTTTTGTTCACTGATATTGGCTTGTGTTGAGTAGTTTCACTTTGGATTACTTTTTAGTTAAAAAGTTTTATTTTGGTTCACAAAGTTATAATCCGGGTTTAAACTTTTTGCACTTTTTGAACTTTTCATGCTCGTTTTGCACTTTTCTTACACTTTTTAATTTTTGCACACATTTTCGAACACACTCTGATTTTTCGTGGCAAATTTTTCTGTAACACCTCCTGAGTCGTTTTGCCTCAATTATTTTTATAGTTTTCCAGTCCTTCTATTCGTTTTCCACTCACCAAACTTGCTGTGATGATCCTTTAGGTTCTTATGTTTGTGTTCCACTGGTTTCCTGAATGTTCCACCACCTTCTAATCGTATATTTTCACCATTATTCAGCAGCGTTTCACCAACAGCAACCCAAGGCAGCCATATTGAATGACGTAATAATTTGTGATAATAATAATTTGTGATAATAATAATAATAATAATAATAATAATAAATAAATACGAATAAATAAATACGAATAAACACAAGGACAATGAAGTCACCGACAGCGAGCCTAGTAGACAGCATACAAGTTCAAAAATCTAAATGTGTATCGGGAGCAAGGCAACACTGGGAGCGTGACTCCATGACAGTTAAAACATTTTATAAAGCCTGGCAATTTTTAGGTAGCATATTGTCCACTGTTGGAAAAGCAGGATGCTATAATACACAAATTAAGAACCAAAGTTAAAACCAACATGGTTTGCGTTTCAAGAACCTCAACATCTGAAGCAAAGTAGTATGTTGTAGTAATGTTTTATGCCTAGTTAATCAACGTCTAACGCAAAGGAGTGGTGTTGTAGTAATTTTTTTTAGCTAGTTAATCAACAACTAAAAAAAAGTAGTAATGTTGTAGTAATTTTTTATGTCTAGTTAATTAACGTATAAATCAAAGTAGTAATGCTGTAGTAATTTTTTTTCTAATTAACCCTTATCACGCCATGACATACCCTTAAGGAAGAATACAAAATACCTTAAGTCCAGCTACGATAAGCGAAATTCAAGAGGGTCTCCTGGAAAGCCGAGTAAAGCGAGCAAGTGTAGCCGGCCCGTCCCCGAACTCCTACGCAGGCATACAATTCCAGTCCTTCGCAGACGTTTATGAGCAAAGCCTTTAAGCTCTTAATCCTTTAATTATCCATTAAGCTTTTATCGAGACCTTTAATCTTTTAAATGCAGTCAAGAGCTGTTGGTCGAGAGCTTTGTTCGAGAATTGTTGTTTGAATTGTACAAAGTACTGTTTGAACGATTTGTTACTTCTTAAATTACTATTTGCTTGTTACTTGCCCTGGCTCTTCAGTGTCTATCTGGCAATTCTGTACAGGCCTAAGTTCAGTTTAGTTTAGCGTAGTTTAGGTATAATAACAGCGTGTGACGTGGTCTTTAAGCTCTCAATAAACAAACAAACAAACAAACTATACGCACGAATTCTATATCATAAGTTTATATTTCACGACTGTTTATTGCATGAATTGTTAATTTTTTTTAAAACTTATTGTTAATAGTTATCACATGAGTACATGAAGAACAAACAGTGAAGAACTCGGATTTACTGTTACCCAGAGTTTGACCGTATCACGTCATTTTTTCAAGCTCTGAAATCGTGGCCACTATGCTGAAAATCAATGCTCGACATAATCATGCCAGAATCGAACCAGCACCAAAACCTTCATAAAGCTAAGAATCAACGGATTTACTGATTGAACTGCGATCACAAGAAAGTAAGTAAAATTCCTTATAAGAGATAGCTAGATCATTGTTGTACAAAACTGCGCCGAGTGGGGCACTCGCTGTTCCAGTCATACGCGAGGACGAACTCTGACGTCCAACAGTCCTTGTTACTAACAACCATCCATTCCACAACCATCGATGCCGTCCCCATCTCATCCGAAAATCCCAAGATCCGCCTCTGTATTGGGTTTGTTATTCAACACTTTGTTTGTATTCTACTATTTTTCCAAGCTGTACATTTTATTTGAAACTCCAGCAGTGTGTGTGTGTGTGTGAATAAAGCTAAAGTTAACCCACTTCACGTAAAAAAAAAAAAAACCCAGTACCCACCAAGAATGCCTACGAATTGCACATCCAACTTACACAAATTGTTTTAACTCTACATCTCCACGTTTAGCATTCCCATTGCGCTGATGGGCGTAAGTTATGCAGCTCACAAGGAGCGTAAGGAATGATTCGAATTAGAATCGAGCTGTCGGGGAACGCTCAAAACTGAAATATGCTGCATGACATCGCCTACTGAATATTTAATGCTGTCGAGTGGTTCCATGTCGACACGCATGGGTAGCCTCGACACACCATTACACGCTTGCATGCAAATCGCCTAATTGTGCGGCTTAAACGAAGACTGTAATCGATATAGGATACAAATATGGACGGCATGTTGGTGAGGGGGGGGGGGGGATGGGGGTTGGTGGAATCCCGCTTTGACGTCTAATTGCTGTGCAACGAATAATTTTAGAACTTTAGAAAGGAGTGTTATCTCAGATTACATGTATTATGTAATATTGGATTTTTTTCTTAAACTTTCGGCAAATGGAAACGGAAACAATAACGCTGATTACTAAAATAAATAATGTAATTCAACACTGAGGAAAAAAATTCAGGTCTTCCGTTGCGTCTTCCGGCACTCTAAGTTGCTGCTAGACAAGATCTGAATTTGTGATGAATTTATTCTCTTTGTTGAGCTAAAATTCGAGCAAAGAATATTTTAAAATGGTAAGATTTCTAAAACAAGACGAACTTCTGAAATGAAGAAATTTTAAACGTCGAATTTGAAGGGACCTACCCCTCAAGTGATATTTGTATCAGTAGTTTACGGATAAACGACGCAAGAACGCAGAATTTTAAGGCTTTATTCACCAAGCCAGCCGTTGCTCACATTTTCTACGAATCCTCTGTAACATGCATGAGCTACTAGGAAATTCTCTGTTAGAAAATGTGAACTTCCAGCCCATATACAGGGTGATCAGTTAAGTTGTGAACAAGCTTGGTAGCTAAAGTACTACTAAACGATATGTTACGAGACAGGAGTGATATGATGAGGCCAAGAGGGGCCATTGATTGGACAAGAAATGGATGACATTGCCAAATGTTATCAAGGTCATTCAACTGCTAACTTCGTAAATATGCATCACACACCATGAGTGTAAATTAGGAATATGCTATAGGGAACAAAGAGACACTATCAATGTAAAAAACGGAACGAAAATCGGGCCAGATTTGCAGGACCTATGACGTACGTAAAATGGCTACTTTCGACCCCTGACTGGATGACGATGCTTCCCTGTACGACGGAGTGTTTGAATGGAATGCAATTCAGGGGTCGAAAGTAGCCATTTTACGTACGTCATAGGTAATGCAAATCTGATCCGATTTCCGTTCTTTTTTTTTTTTTTTTTTTGCATTGGTAATGTCTCTTTGTTTCCTACATATACCTAAATTATACTCATGGTGTGTGATGCATATTTAGGAAGTTAGCAGTTGAATGACCTTGATAACATCTGGCAAGGTCATCCATTTCTTGTCCAATCAATGGTCCCTCATTACTTCACCCGGGTCTCGCAACATATCGTTCAGAACTATTAAGCTAGGTCACAACTTAACTGATCACCCTGTATACCGCGTAGCTTAATATTAGTTGACATTGATTACTGCAGATAAGGATAAAAATTCCGTGACATTATCCGACAGTAACTCCTACAGCCTCCATAAACTACTCAAAGAATGTTTATCGCTTGGCTGCGTAGGTCGCGTGATTGCTTAAAGGCCTCTACCCACATGAGTGTATACGTTTATGCTTATGTTTATGTTTACGTACTGTGCGTAGGCAGCCATTCCCACTTCAGCGTTGACCCTTGCGTCGACCCAACAACGTCAGCCAATAGCGTAGCACATGGTCCAGCAACAAACGAGCCCACACAATAACTAAAATCGAGCATTTTGATTATTGTAATTAAAAAAGGCTATTGTGTATTTAAACAAATATCTGGCAAGCAACCGTCTTCAAAGAAATACACAATCAAGAATGAGAGACAAATTAGCGGCCGAACCGGGTAAACAAATGCATATCCAGCGATCGAGCAATGCCGTTGGCAGGCGATCGGCCGGCAATCACCAGCTAAACTGTCTAAAACTTAAAGTTTAACTCTTGTACACGTAGTTTTAAACCCATGTTATCGCCTAATGTTATAATTTTGCATTACATCAACGTATTTGTGACTCGATAATGTGTCCTGAATTTAAGAACACACACATTATTCACTGTGATCGGCACATATCGCCGAGTGAAAACCAGGCGCCATGATGGTTCATCGTCACGCACGTCCTTCTTTGTGATTGGTTAATGCCGGGCTGAGCGCACGACTCATTAATAATTTGCTCTCTGGTTTCCAAGACAACGACCCTACGTATGCGTAGACATAGGCGTAAGCGCGAATATGGGAATCTTCTTTAAGACACCACATGTATGAGGACAAACAACGTCGTTTGAACAACAACGTCCTATACCGAACTAGGAGTACATAAAGTGCCGCAGGAACGAAACTTTTTAAGAACTCATGACTCTTGTAACACACAGCCAAGTTGATGAGATAACATCATCCAACAGTAGATTATTACATGCCTGAATTTTGCAGCGCTTAATGCCAGAGTACCGCCCGAGACTTGCCTGAGAGTTCTGATGAACCATAGATTTATCCAAAACAAGGCTTATCAGAGTTAAAGAGTATATCTAACGAGGCTTAGCGTAAGGAAAATATGCAGACCAGTGAAAAGTCACCAGAATGTACCTGCCGACCCAATAGCGGCTATCAATCTGAATTGTATTCGTAAGGATGTCTGATTTTACGACAGACAAAGGAAATAACAAAAACAAGATGATAGCTAACAGTTGCTTAGCAATACACAACAACACAAGACACTAGATAACAGTTACTAAGCAAGATATTACAATTCAGATAGTAGTTTTTTTGTTTTGTTTTGTTTTGTTTTGTTTGTGTGTATGTCCGCAGTGGAAATCTCGATATTCCTTAATCTATTGAAGTCCGTAGTGAAAATCTCGATAACCTTTATTCTATTGAAGTCCGTAGTGGAAATCTCGATAATCTTTATTCTATTGAACTCCGTAGTGGAAATCTCGATAATCTTTGTTCTATCGAAGTCCGTAGTGGAAATCTCGATAATCTTTATTCTATTGAAGTCCGTAGTGGAAATCTCGATAATCTTTATTCTATTGAAGTCCGTAGTGGTAATCTCGATAATCTTTATTCTATTGAAGTCCGTGTGGGATCATCTCGGAGGCTTGGGCGACGACTGCTAACGGTGGTGTTTAAGATGTAATAATCTTCAACAATAATTGTCAGATGTAGTGACGTCACAGTATTTTCATGCAAACGGGAAATCACAAAAAGCACTATAAACCCGGCCATGTGCGGGGCGGGGGGGGGGCGCTGCCCTAGCATTAACAAAACACGATAATAGATAGGCTACATGTTTGCTTAGTGGCAACTGACAAAAAGCTTAGTAATTTACTAACTTAATCCCGGTAATCACCCGAAAAATACCTTACACGTACAAATAAATAAATTACCATATTTTTGCCACAAAGCTATTAAATTTCTTGATTATATATAGCTCTTGTAAATAGCGGCATGTTCGTTTAACCATAAAGTGTTTCAAGGAAGGCAGCATTTTTGTACGGAAAGTGTCGCCCTCGGTTGACAAAAAAGTGCCAACAAGACAAATCAGTTGCGTCTGCGGCGCTTTCGGCGGCCATATTGTCCAATAGTCGCGCATGCTATTTTTCATCTTGCCGGACTGTAGTAGAGCCCTGGATCGTAACACTCATTATTTATTTATTTATTTAATCTTACAGGAGTCTATCAGCCTCAGCGCTATACACTCATTACGATAGTTTGCAACAATGCTTTGACACGGGTTTGTACTTACTCGATCAACAATACACCAGACCTTTTCGTCTTAAAATTAGACGCTATGTCAGAAACAACCACATGTAGCGTAACAAATTAACAACCACAGACTGTTAATCTCGTTATTAAGGAAAACAAACACTAATTCATTCGTTCTAACATGCCTAACCATGAAATTCTCGTTTTCGGGGTAGCTAAGTATTTCTTCTGACGAAACTATGACGTGGTTAGACATCGACGCCTTTTTAGCTGGTTGGTCCAAAATTTCACACTTCACAGAGTTGCATTTTACGGTTTCCGGTACAATTTTGCGTTAGATTTTGGAACCTGCAGCAGTCGCTCCCATTAAGTGTTTTACCATCTCGTGGGGGTTAACGACAGGGCAGGCCGAGCCATTAGTTCATGTCTCCGGTCTTCTACTCCCTATATCTACTACCAGAGTTAATCCATTTTGGAAGCTTTTGGCCATCTTAAAAGCTGGGTTCACGGATGTGCAACTTTATAAGGGAAAGCAAAATGCAGCGAAGCAGAACTGCAGGCTGTCAAGGTCATGGCCCGAGCCACTTGTTTAAATCTGCGATTTTTGGCCAAAACCCAACAGCGGAATAATTTGAAACAGAGGAAAGTAAGAAGAGGGATGAAGCAGCCAAGATTGCCTGGATAAAAGCCTGTATAAAACGAGGAATATGCCTTATGTGAGAAGTGGGTTTAAATCATGAAAACAGTTTTCTGGGAGATCCAGTTTGGTATCAATTTATGCATGAAGTCAGATTTGTTTTACGGAAAGGACAGTTTCTCAGTAAGAAGCGCTGGTTTGTAGTTGTTTTACAGTTGAGTTGTTTTTTTAAAGTTTAAATCCACTAAGTTTATTTCACTGTGCATATTTATTTGAAGACTTATAGTTGTAAAGCCTGTCATGAAGACGGACGAATCTAGGAGTACAGCTGCCCCATAATAGTGAAATGTGTAATTTAAATAATGAAGGTTCTTGAAGATGGGTAATTATGCTAAGGTGGCTTCGCTCACTTAATCCATGCATCCTGTGGTTTATTTCACCATCATTCATTCATTTCCATAACTCGGGAGCAGACGGCGTCTTTCACGTTCTGTGGCCTTGTCTTTTTTTTTTTTTACACTGAATCTGACTGCGCATTTTTGTGTCTTTTAAAGCCCTGTAGTAGGTTTGAATGTATAGTTGGCCTCTCTCTGGAAGTATTTCCCCCCTCCACTTCTGCCTACCCCCCCGATCGCTCTCCCTACTTCTTCATTTTGTACTGAATTCTTGCATTTTCTGGCGAAACATGAGCAGATAAAACCAGAAGCAATATAAAGGAGGGATCGTATATAGTAGGGTGGAATGAAAAATACAATTTTCGAAATTCGAAATGTCATAAAATTTCGTCACTCTGAGGTCATGCCTTGTCGTTACCATGGTATC
>JAHWFP010124938.1:70084-145824 GCA_023313725.1 Lithobius niger | reverse complement strand
TTAACGGTGAACTGGAAAGAGAATTGAGTAGGCGATGGGAAATGAGCAAGCAGAAGGCAGACGTGCAACAGCCCGAAAAATGTAGTAGGCCACGATTACCGGCGAGTTCGAAAACGGCACTTGTAAACAACGTTGAAGCAAGATGTGATCAGGGACTAAATCAACCTTAAAAGCCTGATGATGACAACAGTTAGTTGTTGAAAATTTGCTGGACATAGGAGTAAGTGTCTAGTTTGTGGTAATGTGCATGATTTTTTAGTGAATTGTCTTTTTCGGAATTTCATCATGTTCCACAGTACGAACTTCAACGAAGTTTTTCGGAAATATACAGGTTCATCAATAAAAACTGATGACCCACAATTTTCTAAGTCTAACTTTTCTAGTTAACACCCCTCAGAACCAGGAGAAGACAAATCAATTCTAATCAAATCAAATCTAATCTTCTTCTGGTTCTGTGGTGTCCTAACTAGAAAAGAAAAGAAAATTGTGGGTCGTCAGTTTTTTTTGGACTACCGTGTATTCATCCCCTAAAAGCCCCTAAAAGTCCCCAATTAAAGTCTGTAAAGAGGCCTAAAGCTACAATATCCCTCCCCTCCCCCGTTCACCCTCTGCAAGAATGAGAAATTGTTCAACTGTAAACTGCGGAAAGGGAACTAACCAGATTAATTTATTTCTGTCTTGCATTACACTTTATTGGTTTTGAGGAAATTAAAAAAGTAGAAAACCGTGTAAAAGCTGATCAATTACACCTCCGCCCCCTCTGCATTCCCACCATTATGTGGTTCCCCATGCTTCTGCTATCTTAGACCAACCAACCAACTTAGAAACTTTCAACTACACTCTAATAATAAGCACTATTGAAGCAATATGTTTAAACATTAGATCAACTCACAAGCACTAAGTATTATTATTACTTTTGAAAATACTAAAATTACAATAAAAAATTTATATTAAATTGTAAAATAGATACTTATTGTTTGATAAGCAACTCAACTTTCCGTGAAAGTTTTTAGTTAGCTTTCAAGACCTCTAGATTGCTGATGTTTGTTAGTAAAAAAAAACACCTAATTTTGTCTCCTGTCAAATAATAACTAATTTATCCGAGCTAGGGGGACACTTCTTAATAAAAAAAAAAAACCTAATTTTATCTCCTGTAAACGAATAACTAATTTATCCGAGCTAGGGAGACACATGTTAGTAAAAAAAAACTAATTGTATCTCCTGTCAAAGAAAAACTAATTTATCTGAGCTAGGAGACACTTGTTAGTAAAAAAAACCTAATTTTATCTCCTGTCAAAAATATCTAATATATCCGAGCTAGCAAGACCGAGTATTCTCCTGGAGATCCAGGAGAGGACTGATTTGAAACACTGAAAATCTCAGTTTATATACTCATTTTGCTGACCTCATTGCCAAGGAAATCTAGTTTAAATTTCACAATCCAAAATAGCCACTAGGAAATTCCTATACACCTCAAAGTTAATTTCCCGGCTCATTTTACAAACAGGTCCCAGGGGCTACTGACCTGGATAATCCCTATAAAAGTCGGGTTTGTTACACTGATCGAGTATTTGCCAAACTAATTTTGACGGGTGAAGCATCAGTCAGCAGAGCAGGTAAACATTTATTTTTACAGAGAAAACTCTTTAAAATTTTTAGAATTATTACAAGGTTTAAAATCTATAGTTTAAAAAATATGCAGGGTAATAAATATCCTATTTTTTTACGAAATTCCGATTTTTTAAACAAAAGTTTTAAGTACTAATTTAATTTATTATGCCAAGTAGAGTTTGGTTTACGTTGAAAAGTGAAAGTCTTCCTTGCAAAGGTTATGTTCAAGGTTTGACCTAGATGCCTCGTTAGACGGGAAAACGATGGCTGCGTTTACTTCCGTATTTTGATTTTTCAAACAGTATTACTGTCGGATTGTGAGGAAAGAATTGCCAAATTCACCGAAAAACCCCACTTGGTTCATCTGGAAATGTTTTAGTCAATCAATCATTTAGAAGTTTAATTTCACACTAAGTAACGGCAAAAATTGGAAAATAAGTTACGTGTTTTTGTAGCTAAAAAAATCTGTTGGTTACGAAAAATACAAACAATTTCCGCAATTTAGTTTCTGCAATTTCTGCAGCTTGATTATAATATGTTACAAATAGCGAACTCCATACATGCAGCGGCCCTATTATTGTTGAATACTCCAGGAGTATGCTGTGCCCCTTACAAAGAGTCAGAGGCAGGAAGCATTGGATGTTACCACTAATTTGTATACGTGACAATGTGGATGGGCTACACTTGTAGTGTTGCACGGTAAATCGTTATTCGCGGTATTGACGATAAAAAAAATACGGTATCATTATCGTACCTTTTCTAGCACCACGGTATTACTGTAGCAGCGTTATTACCATTTTTGTGGTGCCGACGACCATTCACGAACCAGCTCTGCTCATAGCGACCGATCTCTCAACAATATGTAGGAAGGCGCGGGTTGTGAAATTTGCTAGTATTCAAAGAATTAAAAGAAACCTCCATCACGCCACAAGTAATGCAGCTCACGGTACCATTTTAAAATATACTAATGCTATATACCATAACAATGACTCAAATACCCATGAACCAAAATCTAATCAGAGTGCCAAGTACAGGACTGTTATCACTTCTATTTTGGAAGACCTTAAGAAACACTGGCCTGGTTAAAAAAGTAGCTAGCCGAATGGATTAGAAATATTACGAAAATCCTAACCACTTGATAAAAAGACTCAGGCTTTTGTATAAATCCACTGTAGCAGGCCACAATGGGCATCAAAACGAGATGATTGAAATTTTGTCAGAAATGCAACAAAGGCAAATTATAACTGACCACCAGAAAAACAGTGGCTTATCTAAATTTGGGGTTAGGTTGAATAAATCAAGAAACAGCTTATTCTGGCTTACCTGTTTGGTGAAATTCGAGCCAAAGCAACTGATGTTACATGTTAACCATTACTTTTAACATAACATGTAATATTACAAACATCTTCCCCCCTCCACCCATTTCCCCCCTAGCAGTGATGTATATCTTACGCGGAAACCCTGATTTCCAAGTTTTGTAACCACCTCAAAAATGCATTAAATACTCTAAGTTGCTTTTTACATAAAAATTAGTTTTTTAGTCCTTTCCAACATTTTGGAAGAAAGGCAGTAACATTCCTGTACACAATACAATACACCTAAGAAACAGGCAAGAGGACTAGACATTTAAAGTTACAACTGTAAGTTTGCCGCACATCCAGCCAAAGCCATGGCACCAGAAGGAGAGAGGGACAATTTTGCTAAGTTTATTCCAGTTGGTAATTCCTAAGATCCTTTACATGCCACAATCGACATGAGCACGAGGCATCACAGGGCACTCATCTTCCCGAAAATGCCAGGGGTGGCTGAGGTCTGGATCGAACCCAGGACTTCTTGCACATGAAATGGTCGTGCTAACCATTAGGCTACCTTGCCAAGTTACAGCCGTAATTTTTATAAAATGTAAAATTAAAAGGCAACACTCCCATCTGATTCCTAATATAGCACCAAAAAATGTGTGTCCCCCCCTTTGAAAAGTTCGGAGATGAACATACAAGCAAAGACATAATTATAACTGTCACTTATAAATACAACAGAATAATTTATTTAGAATTTAAGGCCTTGATGTAAGCTCACCGAAGAATTTCTTTTCCCTACTGAAAGAATAAGAAACTGTTTTCTGAGTATTAATGACAGTGATAAAACTCAGCAGTAGTCATTCATTTCTTCGTAGGTACTCAATTTAACATAGTTCTGAGCATACATGTCATGCATACCCAAAGCCGGAATTAACGTGCATAATTTATAATACAGTTATAGACTGTGAAAGGCTGGTATGATGTATGCATTTTCATTATACAAATAATGTCTTTTTGAGTATTTTTACAGAAATATACACGTTGATCAACAAAAAACTGAAGACCCACAATTTTCTAAGTCTAACTTTTCTAGTTAACATCTCTCAGAACCAGGAGACGACAAATCAATTCAAATCAAATCAAATCTAATCTTCTTCTGTGGACCACCGTGTATTCATCCCCTAAAAGCCCCTAAAAGTCCTCAATTAAAGTCAGTAAAGAGGCTAAAGCTACAATAATTCCCTCCCGTTCACCCTCTGCATGAATGAGAAATTGTCCAACTGTAACTGCAGAAAGGGAACTAACCAGAATAATTTTTTTATGTCTTGCATTACACTTTATTTGTTTTTAGGAAATTGAAAAAGTAGAAAACCGTGTAAAAGCTGAACAATTGCACCGCAGCCCCCACTGCATTCCCACCATTATGTGGTCTACGATGCTTTTGTTCTCTTAGACCAACCAACCAACTTAGAAACTTTCAACTAGACTCTAATAATAAGCACTATTGAAGTAATATTATGTTTAAACATTAGATCTACTCACAAGCCCTAAGTATTATTATTACTTTTGAAAATACTAAAATTACAATAAAAAATTTATAATATATTGCAAAATAGATACTTATTGTTTGATAGGCAACTCTAATTTCGTGAAAGTTCTTAGTTAACCTTTAAGACTTCTAGATTGCTCATGTTTGTTAGTAAAAAACACACCTAATTTTATCTCCTGTCAAAGAATAACTAATTTATCCGAGCTAGGGAGACACTTGTAAGTAAAAAAAAACTAATTGTATCTTCTGTCAAAGAATAATTAATAAGTCCGAGCCAGGAGACACTTGTTAGTAAAAAAAAACTAATTTTATCTCCTCTCAAAGAGTATCTAATATAACCGAGCTAGGGAGACCGAGTATTCTCCTGGAAATCCAGGAGAGTACTGATTTGAAACACCGAAAATCTCAGTTTATATACTCATTTTGCTCACCTCATTACCAAGGAAATCTAGTTTAAATTTCAAAATCCAAAATGGCCGCTTGGAAGTTCCCATACACCTAAAAGTTCATTTCACGGCTCATTTTACAAACAGGTCTTGGGGCTACTGACCTGGATAATCCCTATAAAAGTCTGGTTTGTCACACTGATCGAGTAGTTGCCAAACTAATTTTGACTAGTGAAGCATCAGTCAGCAGAGTAGGTAAACATTTATTTTTACATAGAAAACTCTTTAAATTTTTTAGAAATATTACAAGGTTTAAAATCTATAGTTTAAAAAATATGCAGGGTGATAAAAATCCTATTTTTGACGAAATTCCGACTTTTTAAACAAAAGTTTTAATTACTAATTTATTTTATTATGCCAAGTAGAGTTTTGTTTACGTTGAAAAGTGAAACTCTTCCTTGTTCAAGGTTTTGACCTAGATGCCTCGTTAGGCGGGAAAACGATGGCTGAGTTTACTTTCGTATTTTGATTTTTAAAACAGTATTACTGTCGGATTGTGATGGAAGAATTGCCAAATGCACCGAAAAACCCCACTTGGTTCATCTGGCAATTTTTTAGTCAATCAATCATCTAGAAGTTTAATTTCAAACTAAATACCGGCAAAAATTGGAAAATAAGTTACGTGTTTTTGTAGCTAAAGAAATCTGTTGGTTACGAAAAATACAAACAATTTCCGCAATTTAGTTTCTGCAATTTCATTTCTGTAGCTTGATTATAATGTTACAAATATCGAACTCCCTACATGCAGCAACCCTATTATCGGTGAACACTCCAGGAGTATGCTGTGCACCTTACAAAGAGTCAGAGGCAGTGAGCATTGGATGTTTACACTAATTTGTATATGTGACAATGTGGATGGGTCACACTTGTAGTATCGCACGGTAAATCGGTATTCACAGTATTGACAATAACAAAATTACGGTATCAGTATCGTACCTTTTCTAGCACCATGGTATTACCGTAGCAGCGTTATTACCGTTTTTGTGGTGCTGGCGACCTTCACCAACCAGCTCTGCTGATAGCGTCCAATCTCTCTAGGCCTACGTAAATATCGGTTAGTGTTTCCTGGCACCACTTGGACGACTGTTAGCACTACATGCCGAAGTAAGTCGGCTCTTCGCCGATATTTGCAGGGTGCACTGCACACCCCAGGAGAGACAACTCAACCATAAGCCATTGAATTATGTATCCCGTGTAAATTAAGTTTTGATAAGTAAATCCACATTTTACCAAACTTTTCATGACCTTATTGTGTAGAATTTTGTGTCCCTCATAAACGTTTTGTCATACTTCTCCCCCCCCCCCACACAAAAAATGCTATTTAGGAAAAAAATTAACGCTATTGTCATATTTAGTATTGGCCCCTTTTTTTGAATATAGCAATACTGCTTATTTTTTCCTAAATATGGACTTTTCCCGCAAGGCAGAGATCTTAAGGTTTTGGACCTGAATTCCTGGCTGTCAGTAAAAAGTGAAAGTATAGTGGGTCATTCATCTTTTGAGGTCATTGACAAATCATTTCCGCAATGCAGTAAAAGTGAAAAAATACCACCAGGTCATTGGTCTTTTGAGGTTGTGACAAAGCAAATACTAATTTATTCCTCTAGTTTTTTTTAACAACCATTTCTTTTGTTTTCTCGTTAAGAAAAATTGTTCAACTTTTATTATAAACATGAAGATATTGGTTTTTGGTTAAAGAGAAATTTTGCCCATTTTTAATCTTCTGTACAGTCGTGCGGGTGAGAAGACTATTGCAACGACTTTGTCCCTCCCCCCTTCCGTCGCTTTTTCAACTTCGTAACAGTACCAGATAGAGACGACCACTGTTTAGAATGTTAGATTCAGTCTCAAAGTTAGTTAAATGACATAGCAAATTAAACCATCGTTACTTCCTTATAGCTAATAGACTTCTATGTAACTAAATTAAATAATAACATTTCATCGTCGATTTGAAATCCTAAGGATGTGTGTTAACACAGCCGTAAAAACAAAAACATTTTAGCTTCGTTTAAAAGAATCTTGTCGCATTGTTGCATGAATGAATAGGCTTATGGTCGAACCAAATTCTCCATTAGGTCTACCTGCTACTTACAAAACTAAAACTGCCGTTAAAAAAATTAGGCCTAATAGATGAAAATTAAGCCTAAAATCACGTTACCATGGCAAAGTCAAGATGTTATGAGTCGCTGCTGGGTTTCTCAAAAGCATCTCCACTTATCTAAATATGCTACATTGCCCATTACGTTGTAACGCTGTAACTGTGTGCCTGGATTGAGGCATACCATGCTGCAAAAAAGGATAGGCTTACTGTACACAATCCAAATCCGTCGGTTGCAACTTACGAATGAAAGTCGTAAATCAGGCCTAAACGCTGACAATTATGCCTAAAATGTAAAATTGGCTTAAAAGCTAACACATTTTTAACGGGCAATGGTTACTGCTTTTAGATTATATAATAGACATAGCTGTTGCAATGCGAGATAGAGAAGTATGCGTCACTATTGGTAGCGGCAGAACTGTACAGAAGACCGGATACAACTAGGTAGTCACTGTAGCCGCTTGTTAAAATAAGCACACGGTGACAACACCACCATTTAGAAAACACAAAAACCTGCAAAAATAAGAAGTAGGATGCAACGAGCGCCGAAAAATGCTCCCCAAACAACAATACTTTTTTAAAAACTGCAAAAAATATTAGGAACCCCTCATCCATACAAAGGAAGGAAGGGGCAGCAGGGGGGACTAGGGTACTGTTCAAAAGTGCTTGTTTTCTATCATTTTATCTACTACTTCTTTCGTTTGTAAGTTGCTTTTCTACAGCTGTCTTTCAGCGACTTTGGGTTTTATTCATATTAATACAAGCTGGGAAGGCAAATGGGCAACGGACATTCTACCTTTAACGTAGGGTGAAGTCAAACCACTATATAAACTAATTCATAATAAGGATAATGGTTTCCCTTCACGTTTCCTCAAAGTGCGGGTGAATTGTTGACTCACAGCAAAGTTAGCACTTGTTTGGTCTTTTAAGTCTACACCTTACGGCTGGCATTGACTGATTGTCATTATTGCTAATAACAATGTTTAAAACAATGTAAAACAATAAAAATGATCGTTCAGAGTCCCGTCACTATGAGTGGTAATTGTGTGCTATGTTGTTTTGTGCTGTATTTTCCTTATGGCGGGAGCATGGCTGATGGCCAAGGCCCCGAATAAAGTAATTTCTCTCCCGTAACTCTAAAATGGCTCGACCAATGGAAATTTATATTTCTATAAAGGGCACATCTCCGGAGTGGAAGAATGATTTAGTCTGTAGAGACCATTGTATAAACGTGTCCAAATAACAAGAAAAAGTCCAAGCCAAAAATAAAACTCACGATTCCAGCTCAAGTCCACATCTCTAAAGTGATCATCAAAAATTAATAAACGTTGGTACACATGTTCACCAAGTCCAACTAAGCTTATATATAAAATGTGAGTGGAAAATATTAAAAGCAGTGGAGAAATTAAGCATCAAAATTTCGGCTTCAACATGGGAGACCGAGGTCAACCCTTACGTAAAGGAGTAGCCTTTACTAATAAATAAAGGATCTCATCGTCTACTAAACAGTTTATGGGGAAGAAAACCCAGTTTATGGGTTACCGCTACTTGAATAAAAAAATAAATAATCTAAATAGACCTAAACTAAACAAACCTAACTTAATCGTGCTCAATTGTTTTACAATCAAATGAATACAATGGCCACTTTATTGGAAATATAATTGTACCAATGTTACGATTTCCTTCAGGCTGTTCAAGAAACGATTTACAATTATATTTTCACAAAGAGCTCCCAATACTTACACTAAAGCAGAACCATAAAACGTCCAAAAGGGGTAATATCATGCAAAAACCCCAGAAGGGTAAAGGGACCCATCAAGTTTTGGCCATAGAAATTAGTGATATCAGAGCCAAAATGGCTGCCACCAAGTTTTACATCCCAAAACCTGATCGCTCAATCTTAACTGACACCTCGGTGATCACGGTTCGGACTACAAACTTGGTGGCAGCCATTTTGGCTCTGATTTCACTAATTTCTATGGCCAAAACTTGATGGGTCCCATTATCCTTTGGGGTTTTGGTATGATATGTAGATTACAATTGTTCATATTTTTCCTCACATAGTTGGTTGTATGTATAACTTTTTCTCTGTTATCTAATGTATGTTTTCCATTTTCCTCATTATGGAAATAATTACGTTTATTATTATTATTATTAATACTTGTGTTTAACGTGGCTTTTGCACGTTTTACTGTAGATCATTCTGTAACGTGTCATTTTATTATCATTTACATCATCCATTGTAATCATCCGTATATAATTTCCATCACATACTATAATACTAACGAATATTTGTACCGATTATATATGCAATAAATTTTTCTTGAAATAAATTCTTTTTAAATATTATTATTATTATTATTATTATTATTCGCGTCACAGGACGAGGCGAATGGCGGGAGTCGTCTCGGCTCCCAACGAGCATATTTAAAAAAAATAGAAACAAGCATTTACAATGTCGATGGACATGGATTGCGTAAAGAACCATGAATGGTGAGTCTTTTGAGATCATTTCTGAGAAATTTGAGCGACCCTAAGTCAATATTTTTAATGTTGAAAATATGAATCAGCCAAAGGCACGACACAATGATGTGAGTGACAGGCTACCCGTATGTGACGTAACATTTGTCAAACATAACAATATACAAGTGACGTCATCAGAGACAACTCGCAAGTGCTATTCGCAAGTGACGCTATGTTTGTCAAACAAACAATTTCGCAGGGATGCCATCAGAGATGACTGAAAAGAGAAGACATGGCACGATGCCAAGAATGCACAAACCCAATCAAAAAAGAAGGTGACTTTTTAACATGTTGTTAGTGCAATGGAAAATATCACTATGAATTCTCAGGATTGGCCAATACCACAATCAGAGCAATGGGGAGGAAAAAGAAGGAAGAGTGGCATTGTAAAAGATGCCAAAAAAAGCGAAATAACTCCCAATCAACCGAAGATGAACATAAATCAACGGAAGAAATTCATCGAAATGGAAAAAACGAAAAAAGGAAGACGGTGACAGACGAAAATGAAGGTGCAACTTGTAAAGATTTCACAAATGAAAATGCAATAATAAAGATTGAAAAAGATTGGATGAAATCATGAAGGTGAATGAGAAACTCCTTTAAGACATGAATTTTATAGAAAAACAGTACGAGGACCTGAAAGCTGAAAACACTGAAATTAGGAGGCAATACGTCAAAATAAACAAAAGACTGCAGGAAATCAAGTCTACGTTAGAAGACTTAACAAAAAAAAAACATCAGAAACTAGTTAAATAAAAAATACTGTAACAAGATGCAACAAGACCAAAATGATACGGATCAGAATAATCGACAACGAAACATTGAAATACATGGTGTTGATACGGAAAAGAAAGAAGATCTTAAATATAGCAACTAAAAAATGGACTGCAACTAAAAAATTTTCGTTACGATCAAATTGATACAGCCCATAGGCTACCCACGAAAAACAAGAACAAACCAGAAACAATAATTATACAGTTTAAGAGTATAAACTTCAGAGACGAATGGCTTTATGGGAAAAAAGGACACATAACCAACTATGACATTTTCCAAAATAGCAACAAAATAAAGATATATGTGAAGGAATATTTAACCCCTTCTATAAAACTCTTATGTGGAAAACTAAGCAACAACTGAAAAACGCATATAAACACATATGGTTTAAGGAAGGGAAAATACAACTCAGGAAAGACGATGCTACAACACAAGTGCAAACCATCAAGAGAGACGAAGACCTGGAAAGGATAGTTGCGATTGCAACTAACAATAGTCAACCTAACAATGACTAAACGGATTTCGAGCCAGAAGCAAGTTATTGCAACGAAGTATACAACGATTTTCAAGAATATAACAGGAACACACTTCGCACTGATAAACAGACTAGCCTGAACTGTATTCATGTAAACATACATAGTTGTAGGCTTAATTGGAATTTATTCCTTGTGGAGTTAAAGAATTCAGGTATTGAATGGGACATTATAGTTTTAACCGAAACAGATCTAAAAGATAACGAAATGACACTATACTACTTGGAAAATTATGATAAAATGTACATATGCAGATCGGAAGCAAAAGGAAGAGGGATTTTAATCTTTATGAAAAAAAAAAGGTTTACTGACGTCACCATGGAAGCATACAAAATGGATGTTAATGAAGCTATCGAAGTGAAATTTAAAGCTGATCTCTATGAATTTACTGGAAACCAAGCTCAAGTAGAAAATTTTTATCAAGTCGGTAAAGGTTTTTCTAAATAGAAAAGAATTATTGGAGAACACAAATATTATTTTTATCGGTGATATGAATTTTAATATCCTCAAAAACACAACTGACAAATCTGTAAAATCTGATGTCGAAAAATTCGAAAACTTAGTTGCGTTTTATAGCTTCTGTCAACAAATTGAAAGTGAAACACAAGAAGAATTAAGACTAAACAAATTAACGATATCTTGTCTTGACCTGATAACCACAAAATTAAAAAATAAATTCTGCCAAGGGTACGTCGTTAAACAAAAGTTAGCCGACCACTATTTCACAATTATTCAAATTTGGAAAAGTAAAAATGTCACCAAATTAAAGTTAGACAATAATAAATAGTCTTCACTTGAACAAAAACAATATCATTAAACAATTAAACAACATAAACTGGGATATGCTGGACGATTTGAAGGACCCAAATGAAAAGTACAACAAAATTGAAGAGAAAATAACTAACAATATACAAGAGTGTAATCAGATTCTAAAAATTGTAAATGATCCAAAAAAATAGGATGAGTAATGAATGGATGAACAAACGTATACTTTTACTAATAAACCAAAAAAATGAAATGTGGACACGAATCACAATGATAGTAAAAAAAATTGGAATAAATAAATATATTAACTGGTAAAAAGAAAACTGACGATATAGACACATAACTAAAGAATAATTTTAAAACACTTAATAATAAAACAATCTGTGAAAAATTTGTAAAATATTTTTTAGGACTGGTTCCGAATTTGAAAGCTAAATAAATACAAATTCATAAGGAAAAAACAGAAACACATGAATGACGATAAAAACAGAAAGATTAGGAATGGTCCGGTTAAATCAATGTGTGTGTTGAATGTTACAGCATTTGAAATTTATGATGTATTTATGAATTAAAAAAAAAATCTACTGGCTATGATGGATGTCAATTAGAATACCTTATTAAAACTATTAGCAACAAGACTGAATTAATGGTCAAATTAATAAACAGGATTATTGAAACGGTCATTTGGTCTGATAATTTAAAAAAGCAGAAACTTAGACCCATTTACAAAATGGGTGACGGCAAAAATAATACTACAGACCAGTTGCTCTTCTTCCAGTGTTAAATAAAATCGTTGAAAAATATTTTGCGATAAAGATTCAAAATTTTCTAATAAATTTTGTAAGATAAATAAATTCCAGTTTGGATGTCAGCAAGGAACCGGATGTGTACATGCCATCCATAAAATCAATAATAATATTATTCGTGCTTTAAACGAAGGTAAACATGTTGGTGCTGTCATGATCGACTTACAAAAAGTGTTTGACACGTTGGAGAAAAATATCATCATTGAAAAATTGTATAAACATGGTATTCGTGGAAAAATGTTGAACGTTCTTACTAGTTACTTAACAAATGCTAATGCTGTGTGAAAATTGAAAATGACCTCAGTGAATGGAAAGAAGTGAAATACGGCATCCCACAGGGCTCTGTTTTGGGCTCATTAATCTTCCTAATTTACATTAATGATATTCAAGAAGAATCATGGAAAACTTACTTAACTCTGTATGCTGACGATATTTTTGTTGTCAATCCATAGTGATCGTACACAAATGATTAAAAATCTTCAATTAGATTTTGATAAAATGAACTGCTATTTAAGCATCAATGCCCTTTATATCATTGTACAAAAGAACTGTTTTATGCACATAAAAACATCACATTTACTGTGTAGCCCAGATACAGAATTACAAATTCTGCACATGACATAAATTGCTTAGACCATGTGGGGTGATACTGTAAAAGTCTGGATAAAGTGAAAAATGCAAAATATCTAGGTCTAGACATTGACAGTAATTGGAAATTTTATTCGCATATTGACAATTTTATTATCAGACTTAGGAAGGTTCTTCCAATTTATTATCAAATACGTTATATGTTAAATAATAAAACTAAAAAACAACTATTGGAATCTCTAACAATATCTATCTACCATTATGCATGTAACATCTATGGATCTACCTCTCCAGACTTAATTAATTGCTTACAGACTATTCTAAATAAATCGATTAAGTGTTATTCAATGATGGAAACCAAAACAAAAACGCTAAAACACTGCAGAAGGAGCAAAAGGTCTTTACTTTTAAACAAATGTTCGATTTTAATATTTTAACGCAAAATTACTTTAATAATGATATTAAATATCCTACTGCCTAACCAGTTCGAAATAACAACAAATCGTTAATTGAACCAGCATGGCAAAACTCCTATGGAAAGAGAAATTTGGCACTTTTAATCCCATACATTTTTAACACGCTACCAGAAGAACTAAGAAAAATAAAAACACATATAAAGTGAATAAAGATATAAAAAATTGG
This sequence comes from Lithobius niger, assembly GCA_023313725.1. Classification (NCBI taxonomy): domain Eukaryota; kingdom Metazoa; phylum Arthropoda; class Chilopoda; order Lithobiomorpha; family Lithobiidae; genus Lithobius; species Lithobius niger. The sequence continues at coordinate 132,191 of JAHWFP010124938.1, read as the reverse complement.
CTCCTAATGAACTAAAAAAGTATCAAAATATTGATAACATATTTTACTATCTTCTTACTACATAAAATGACATTAATTGTATATAATATTATTCTATTTTATTGTTAATATATGTATATATATTTATTTTATTACTTGACTACTTGTTAACCATGCACACACAAATTCATTTAGAATTTCGTGCATATTGTACAAGGCGAACTGTAACTGTAATGGCAAACAATAAAGAACATTAGCCTATAAAATTATTATTATTATTATTATTATTACAATTTTTAACATTTTACTTTTTCGCTATTTATAAGGAAAAGATGAGGGAAAAAGTCAAATGTTTTACTTACTTCTGATCTGGGATCAAGAACTTGGATTTGATACTAAACACGATGAAGTTTACAGAAGTTAGTTCCTATTTTTATGCAGGGAACATATCCCCTACTCAGCCCTCCACCACCCCAATGTTACAAATTTAGGCGTAGATCCAGAGTTTCTAAAAGTCTATGATAACTTAACACTTTACATAAGCTGGATGTTTCTCCCCAGAAAACTGCACAGGATGGCACTTGGCACCAATTATTAAGAGAATTTACTCGTAGCCCCTCCTTAGATGATAGAGAAACCTAAAACAGGCATTTTCAACTAACGAAAAACAGCTGAAAGGGATAATGCAAAGTTAGCTAGCTAGAAGAGAGCAACTGTTTTTGGGAGAAAGTTACTTCCTGTCCAGGTTATGACGTAACAAAAATGCATAACAGCAAATTGGCAGGCAGCATAATTTATTTTTGTTTCGTGGTGTTTAACCAAGCAGAATCACAAATCCAAGTAGTCTTGGTGCATCTTCTCTATTTCTGTCTTTCAGATAACATAACTAATCATGTTGTTTCACGATAAAATTTAAAATTTTCCATGTTCGATTTTGACGTTTTTATCTTTTATTTTCTACAGTACAAATTTCACGATGAAGATGAAAACTTAATTTATGATACCAAACTTGATTCTACAGTACTCTGTAAAGCAATGGTGAATACTGAGCTGAAAATTGAGAAGGTAATATGTTGTATTTCAACTTTATTTATTGATGTGGTGGGTGATTGTGCCAGCACTGATTGTTAAGCAACCAATATGTTGGTCAGTTGTCTGAAAAAAAACAGAATAATTACATCCTACCTTATAAAGAATAATAAAGCCCAAAATATGCGACATAAAAAAGAAATTCTATGAGGTGCAGAAGTAAAGGTTCATAAATCCAAAAATCCAAACATCGCCTCATACTAAAAAGCTGCCTTTACGTTATGAAAGTTGTTCCCGTTATGATGCTTCGTGTCTCACGAGTAAAATACGAACCTGGACATAATTTATAATTATAACAAGGTAACACGATTAAAAAATCATGGCAAATCTTATTTTCACTAACAAAAAACCTGGTGAAGTGTATAACATCCAGGTATAAAATCTTATCACCACGATAAAAAGAGACTGAATTCTCAATCCGAAGTATCGCCCTCATGAGCTGAAAGGGGTGAGGACGATTCACAGGGTGATCATTTAAGCTGTGATCAAGCCTAAAAGACCTAGTACTACAAATCGAAGAGTTGTGAAACTGGGTTGATGTGATGAGATGAGTAACTGTCATTGATTGAAAAAGAAACAAAATGGCCTGACCAGCAGTTAACAAAGTCATTCCATCCTTACCTTCTTAAATACGGATCATACATCACCAGAATAAATTAGAAACATCTAGGATGGAAGAATATAAAAGAAAGGGCACAACAACACGTTGGTTGTTTGTGTCAACTTGGACAAATCTGATCTTATTTTGGTCTACAAAACAATACACAGCTGAAAATATACGAACATACAACCAGTAGGAAAACGTAATAAGTGGGAAAAGTTGGGTGACAGCACAAACCAATCTAATGTGGCCATAGACTCACAAAATAGGTTCAGAAGATGCGATTAAACAACCACAAGAATAGAATGTATAATAGATACAACTAAGGAACCACAGACAAGAAATATCAGGCAAAATGAGGTTTGTCTGACGTTCATTCATTTAAATGCAATCCAAACTTGAGAACAAAATTCATTAAAAAAAAACCTAAAGTAGACTGTAGAGCTTAACGTCTTTCAGAAACTAGATATCCTTTCCAATACTGCCTCGTTTATCACCGAGGATTTTTGCCAGCATTGCACACTGTCAAAAGTCAGACATGGAGCTAAATGGAAGATTTTTCATTTCAGGTAACTGATCGTAACTGATCGCAACTGATCGTAACTGATCGCAGCGCCGTGATTGGAAGTGAATAACAAAGGCATCCACAACCATGCACGGTTGTATGGAGATGTGGTGTTTTAGGCCATTTATATACCTGGAATCCCGATATGACCTCGGACGCAACAGAACATGTACTCTTCAACTTGTTCTAAATATAACATTAAAGTAAGGTGCTGAATTGACTGAATCATGGAATTACGTGGGTCACCTATGTTAATACCTTGCATCGCACTCTTGTAGTCTGTAGCGAAAACAAAATACTCGTGCGCATACCTACCTGCAAGGCTGAGGGCTGGACGTTTTACGTACAGTTCTGCAGAAAGCACAGACAAAATGGCTGGGAGCTTGAAGGTGTACATCCTCTAGCCACAATCATATGCACAGCCAACTACAGAATCAGTCTTGGATCCATCCATACAGATATGAGTATACCATCTGCAGCTGGCCAAACGGCTGCAATACTGCTACAGATAAGTTTCAGTGGGTGGCAACCATGGAGGAGTAGCCATAAAAACCATCCGTGGGTAAACAAAAAGTGCAGACTCGCCAGATAGTTGCTTATGGCTTATGAGCAGGAAGGGATCACCAGTTTTTTCCCCTGTTACTACTAAGCTGTTCATTGGGCTGGTATGATATGCAGTTATGCACCCATTACAATGCAGAGCCTCCAATGATTAATGCAATTCCAAATCTTCAACGACATATTAGCTGAATCGTACACAATAGGACCACAGTCTAGCTTAGATGAAAAAAGTTCACAGTATAAATTTCATAGCATAGTCCTATAAGCACCACGATAAAAACCAGTTGAAGCCCTCAATGCATTTAATGAACAGTTGCATTTGTCATGCGTGGCTTTAAATAAGGAACTTAAGTAAGCCTCTTATCAAAAAGTAGTCCCAGTAATTGGAGTTCTTCAACAACCAGTAAGGAGGTTTTCTTGTGTGGAGCTCAGGGTCAAGCTGCAGTTCACGATAGCATCAAAAGTGGTAATAGTCAGTATATTTTGGAGAAAAACCGAAAGCCATGGGCAGAAGGACTGATCAAGCACCTTGTTAATAGACAACTGCATCATACCGAGTGATGTTGCATTGCGCGAAGCTGTTATCAAAGTCATCTACAAACATGGTATGGGGATGTTTTGATCTAGGCCATTTATTGCTTTAACAAAGGAATGTTTCAAAAGAAATATCTCAAAATATAGACTTGTGGCACCACTCTACTGCTTCTAAGACAGTGGTGCAATCCATCACACAGAATAGCCGATCAGACAAAACGACCTCCAAGAAAATAATGAGGAAAATTATCACGCTAGCCATAGCTGTATACATTCCCAAGAAACCCATGCTACCAGGTTGTATCTTTAGTCTTCTATTGATAATTTAATACTGCAATTACGTGTTATCCCTTACAGAAAGCATTTTCGATGTACTACTCCAGATAAAACAAGTGATCAAGGGCAGAACAGTATTTGGCGGACACCACTCTGTGCTACTGAGAATTCTTCAGCAGTCGATAACCTCCAGACTAGCTGTGTGCTTACCATCCATTCGAGCAGCTTACAAAGAGAGCTCGGTCATGGTTAGGCCGATAGTTGGATAGATTTCATGGATCCTTACCTGGTTTTAAAATGAAAAATCCTATAGGAAAATAAGAGTTTTATATCACCAAGAAAGCGGAGGGGATAGAAGTTAGAGATGATGATTGACGACGAGAGGAGAAGGGGTGCAAACAAAAAAAAATGTTTATAATACCAAAACTGGCACAAAGAGAAACAAAACTTCATCGTTTTGTTATACATAAAAGTATCCCTTCTACCCCAACCCATGATTGCAAATTTTTCTTGCATTTGCTACGCGAGAATAAATTGGTCAGGTGGCAAGCCCAGGCAAAACTGTGACCTATGGGCAGCGGAATTTGTTTGTTAATCAAGGTACGAAGATTGTTACATATACTCTCCCCCCCCCCCTCGACCTCGCCATTTCCTAGCCATGATGTTCTAAAGGAAAATTCAAGACACATTTTTTTTTGCTGCTTTACCGTTTTGGATTAGTATTTTTACTTTTCTTTAATAATGCAACTAAAACTATCCTACTATATCTTTGTGATACAGAATCTAAAACTTCACATCTTGTATTTTCGTTAAAAGTGTAATTTTGCTTAAAGGAATGTAGGTAGACAAGTCACGGTCAGTATATTATCCTCGTAATTATAAGGTTAGATTTATTTATGCTTATTTCATTGTCGAAGCAGTAACTGTGGTTGCACCTGTTTCACACGACTTACTTAGAAGATGGTTACTTAGGTTTCAGTCTTCTGTTGCTCGGTCTGTTAGTCTGCATGAGACCAAAAAATAAATTAAACAAAAATACTGACAACGACGGCGAACACACCATACGTTATCCTGCTTTCATATACAACCCGTGGAGTTACGTGATTGCTCTTCCCACGTTGCTTTAATTCAATGATCATCGCTGGTAATAATCGCAGCCAATGTACTATGACGAATGAGCATGTCCAATGCAACAATGATGGTCTTAGAAGTAAAGTATTGCTGTCGTTCAGATAATGAGTCAGTATATCTTGGAGAAAACCAAAAGCAATGGGGCGTAAGGACCAATCATGCTCCTTGTTAATAGACAACCGCATCATACTGAGGGATGTTGCATGATGCGAAGCTGCAATCAAAGTCATCCACAAACATGGTATGGAGATGTTTTTATCTAGGCCATTTATTGCTTTAACAAAAGCATGCTAGAGAACTTTAGTCCTCTCTCAAGACTAAAATAAAAAACAAAAATTAAAAGTTTTCGTGCATACACATGCTAAAAGTCGTAATAGTGTGGTAAATCAAAGAATGCCATGGTTGATGCGATGCACGATTACCTTCTATCATCCCTGACTCAATGGCGTATCGAAGACGAAATATTGTTGGGGGTGGTGCAGGTGAACGAAAAAATTTCCGATTGGACCCGATATTTTTTGCTATGTTACTCTCTTTACCTACCATTTATTTTAGTTCGTTCTGTATCCCCAGTGAGAATATTATTTCTCAGACATTTGGTTGGGGGAGAGAGGACATGCTCATCTCAGAAAACCACCTCCTCCAATATTTATGGCAATGCTCTAGCTAGTAAAAAGCTTATTTTCAATATTGCACTGTACTGTAGCTGTAGTATTTTACAGGTAGATTGCTATCCTACATTTAACTAACTGAATATTGTATTTCTGGACAACAACATTATCAATAACACTTTTAAATTCAAAGACTTGGCCAAGAGTACTTAGTAACCGAAATAAATTCCGGAAGTTCCAGCGTTACTGGAGACGATGTCTCAGCGAATGTCCAGCGACAAGTAGCCGTACTAAACTGAGATGCTAGTTTGCACAGAATAGAATCCGCTTAAGTTAGTGTTGCACTTGCCCACTTCCTTATTTTAATAACTACTTAAGGCAATGAGACAGTCACACTAGAGAAACATTGTCGCCATATCTTTTCTGTAATACACAATCAAAGCAAACCAAGAATAACTCCGAGTTTCAACACTCGTTTCAATGACGTAGCCTTAACCTTTGTAGGATGAATCAGTTGCCTTGAATGAACATCTCTATTTGCCAATTTGGCAGCCCTAAAAGCAACAAAATTTCTGGGGGAGGGGCAACTGGAGAGCACACGAAAAATGTTTGTGGTGTTGCTTCCTCACGGCCTCCTTCCCCTGCAGCATCGCTACTGCTTTGTTGTCCTCCAATGGACATCTGGAGGCGTTAGACTCATCTGGATCACGGATCATCAAGTACAGCAGCTAGGCATGTGAGCGTTTGGATCCCAGCGTAGGCAAATAGGCCCAAAAGTGAAGAATGAGTTAATGGAAAAGTGGAAAAATGATAGCTAGTCTTCCTCTACTGAAGCATCGGCGATAGTCTTCAACCTACAGGCTTCCTCCCTCTTCTACAACTTGATTCCATATTCCTCCAGATCACTTTCCAGGTAGATGTCGGCCTCAAAGCGATCCTCTTCCTCCACAACGATTGGCGAACATTTATAATGTCCATGGGCATATATGCATACTCCGCCATCTAGCACAAAGCATTTATCATCATAAGGCGATAGCAAAACTGCGTTACTACGTTGGTGATGAGCTGGAGCTTTATGCTTAGAAAGTTAGCCCACATTCCCTACTCAACGATGTTTTGTTAGTAGCAAAATTTGTAGTCCCTCGTGAGTCAATTGATTTTTAATATAGGTCCTGTCCGCGATGGCGACCGCAAGTGACGGACGTGTTTTGCTAAGCTCCTGTCGTAGATGTCTTTCAGCTATTCCTCTGGGGATAGTGTTCTTTCTTGTTGCCTCTGTTATGGAGCTCCCATGGTGTCTGTACCAATCTGCCGGTTTATGCTCTCTCCCTTCTTAAACCAGGTAATGCATCGGGTTTGAGATGGTTTTGCAAAGAGTGTTCCCCGTCGCTGACACCCTTATTGAATGGAGCAGAGCGATTGGTGACATTTTGCTTAAATTTGACTTACTTGCTGTTGAAGTTGTGAACCTTACTGTTGAGGTTCGACTGGGTTTTGCTAGATTTGACCCTTCTAACGAGCGAATTTCTAGGATTCTTGATGTACAACCTGAAAACATCGCCCGTTTTGCCGAGGGAGCAAAGGTGCAGCAGGAAACACACACCCCCGCCATATTGGTCGATCTGACTATCTCCTGCCGTCCTAAAAATCATGTATCTACCACCGATTTTTTTATCAACACTTTGAATGGCCTTAGATCGGATCCCAACTTAACACTTCACCATCCTGATGATTCAACCATACACAAAAGTTGCTCTGTTAGTAGGCGATCAATTTTCGGCAACACTTCTGAAGATCACACAAGCTCAGCTGCCTCAACTGGCCTTAACTCTCCTCCGTCCAAAGCTCCAGACAAACAAGCACCGCTGCGCCCTCGCCCTTGGACTCCTGTCGCCATTCCTAAAACAATATTGGCGAACTTGATGATTCAGGACGCAACTTTCCCGGCGGGATTATCGTCGCCTAAAAAATAATCATGAAAAGAATCATGAAACCAATGAAACTGGCTCTCCAGGTTCTAAACTAGAGTATGCTGACAGGCCTGTTTTGCCATCATGGGCTACTCAACGACCAACTGTTAGTGTTCCATCCTCGACCACGGCCAACACCCAAGCTCTGCCCTTTAATGCTCAGCAACATATTACTAAAATCTTTGTTGGCGGGCTCCACGTCAGTACAAACGTTGAGCACATTCAAAGCCTTATCAAAACCACCTTTGGGCTTACGGTGGGTTGTTATCCACTCTTTACGTCATACCCAACGTATAAATCGTTCTGTGTCACTGTTGATAGTAACTTTACCGATATTATCATTAGTTCTGATGCCTGGCCACCTGGTGCTCGAGTTTCCCATTTCACTGAACGTAAACGTAAACAAACCAAAAGCCCCACTACTCCCAATCAGGCTGGACCCTCCACCGGTGCACATGATTCCCTGACGGAACCAACAACTGGGCAATAAACTATAGACCAATTATTTAAGCCAAATCTTCTCAATCATCCAGCTGGGAATTTGGTAAACAATATCGCCACCCGGAAAAAAGGGAACTGAAGCTAACAGAAAAGGAAACACTAGCGTCACAAGGGATTGGAGTGATCTGACAGAAAGCGACGAGGATGGGAATTCTCTGCACCTCTCTGGATCAGAAGAACTCTTCAACAACTTAACACAAGATGATCTGGAGGCTGATCCTAATATGCTCTAAATTCAAGAGTAAAAATATTTCGCCAAAGGGTTGTGTGCCACATAAGACTTCCAACAAAACTTTTTACTCTCTAAAGCTCTCAAACTTTAATGCTCAGGGGCTGCTCAGCAAGCTTGATGAACTCAAACTTCATGTCAACACGGAAAATCCGGATGTGATCTGCATCACCGAGATGCACCTTTCTAGCAGAGTGGACAGCTGCACCCTTGGGCTTCCAGGTTACATTCTGTATCATTGCGACAGGGATACCAATCATCATGTTGGTGCCGCCATTTATAATAAATCTTGCATCCCCTCGACTCTCCTTGGTTCCTCTTCTGACCCTCATGGGTAGTGGGAATTTATTCAGTACCGATTGAATCTTGCTGAGGATTGTCATCTGCATGTGGGCTCCTGCTATCGAGTCCCTAAAATCAGCCTTCAAGTCAGCTGGCCTGCTCTCCTTTCGTCTCTCTACCATTTCATCATGCTGTCCAAGGGCTGCCAAATGATCCTCACTGGTGACTACAATTTCCTACCATAAACTGGATCACGCTCCTTACTTCCCAATCAGAAAATAGTGCTGCTTTTTATTTTTTTTATTTTTTACAAGACCACGGCCTCCTCCAACATGTTGTGAAGCCTACCAGACATAAAACAGGACAAAACTCTAGCTTACTTGATCTTGTCATTACCAATGCTGACCTTACTGTTTCTCCCATTATTCCCTTTGGGCTCAGCGACCACGATGTTCTTTGTTATAATCTCCAAATTTTCTTTCACATTAATCTTCCAGGTAGTCCGCGTCCCAACTATAGAAAAGCCGACTTCACGTTATTCAATGACATTTTTGCCTGTATTGACTGGCCTGCTGAGCTCAGGGGATGGGACGTGGACTCCCAACTTGAAATTATCGAAAATTTCATTCTTGATGTTATTAAGAATTTCATTCCTGTGTTTACCCCTTCCACCAAGAGTGCCCTGCCTTGGCTGGACCACAACATCAGGTCCCTGATTAGACAGAAAAAACGTGCCTACAATCGTCTTCGTGACTTTCCCTCCCCCTCGAATATGGCCCTGTTCAAAGCTGCCCGGAGTGCTGCCGTATCTGGTATTCGCTCTGCCCGTCTTGTTTATGAGGAATCCTTTATTCTCAAAGCTAAATCGGACCCTAAGTCACGTTTTGCCTATGTTAATCGCAATAGGAAGACTGCTTCTACTACCTGTCTGAAGTGTAATGACGGTCCTATCTTGCTCGATGACCTTGATATTGCGGCGGAATTTGGTTCGCATTTTGCCTCTTCTAATCTGCCACATCTCCCCAACCCTCCAATGGATGCAGGTTTCATTCATGCTCCTTTCCTGTGCTCGGACTTGGAACATGCTATCCTTGCTTTAAGGGAGGATTCTTCCCGTGGCCCGATGGCATTTCCCCTCTCTTTCTCAAATCCTGTGCTAAATCTCTTGCTACCCCTTTCTTTTTGATCTATCAAAGTTCCTTTTCTTCCTGCACTTTTCCTACTCGTTGGATAGAAGCTAATATCACCTCTGTTTATAAGGGTGGGCCCCTGCATGGTGTTAATAATTACCGGCCGATTAGTTTACTTTGTGTCACTTCTAAAATCCTTGAAAGGTTTTTCCATAAATCTGTTATGAGCATTTGTCAACATCTCAATATAGACTTTAAATTCTAACACGGTTTCCTCCCAGGCAAGGGATACAATGTGATCTTGTATTCTTCGACTTCAGCAAAGCCTTTGATTCGGTTTCTCACTGCCTTCTCCTTAACAAACTGTATTATTTGAATTTTCCTGAACCACACATCGCCTGGATCAACTCCTATCTTTCTCAGAGACGACAACGTGTTAGTCTCTGGGGTTCCTCTAGTGATTGGGTCCCTGTTACCTCTGGGGTCCCCCAGGGATTTGTTTAGGGCCCCCTTCTTTTCAATCTTTTCCTGAATGACCTCCATTCTGTTATCCACTCCTTTAGCAGGAGCTATGCTGACGACCTGAAAATTCTCTCTCCCACTTACCTCCATCAAGATCTTCAACAAGACATCGACGCTGTTGCCATCTGGTCGACCAAAAACTGTCTAGCCCTTAATGCTCCCAAATGTGTGGTGCTGCATTTCGGGCATAACAACCCACACTACAGCTACCGCCTTGGTAACACTACTATCCCTACTAATACATCCCATAGGGACTTGGGCATTTTGGTTGATTTGTCTCTTAAATTTCATGTTAATACAAATTATATCATCAGCAAAGTCTTTAAAAATCCCACTATATTCTTAAAACTTTCTATGCTGTCTCACCAAAGCTGTTTGCTCTCCCGTACAAAACCTTCCTTCGCCCTACACTCGAATTCTGTTCTCAGATAGGCCGACCCTGTTATGCCTCCTTCTTCGCTCGTCTTTAAACTTTTCAGCGCCACCTTACAAAATGGTGCCTTCCCTTAAAACACTTTTCTTACGAAGAACGTCTTCGCAAACTGAACCTAACCCCTGTCAAAACCAGATTACTCCGTGGAGATCTTATGCTCACGTACCAAATCCTAAACCATCACATTGACGTTCTGGCTGCTGACTTTTTCTGTCTTTCTCATACCATGTCCAGGGGGCACTCCCTTAAACTCCGTGGAAGTATTTCCTCTGGCAATGTGCGGCACAGGTTTTTTTTGAACGTGTGGTCGAGGTATGGAATGCTCTGCCCATCTCGGTTGTTCTTTCCCCTTCCCCTGATTCCTTTAAAAATCGGCTAGACCACTTTCTTGCTTAAGCTTTGTTTAGTGGTTGGCCCCTTGTTGCTCTGTGTTTTGGTGGTTTGGGTGGGTGCTTCTTGCCTTTTAGCTTGCACTGTCAGGTTATTCTATTCTATTTTATTCTGTTCTATTCTATTCAATCCCATTTGCCTTCTGCTTCACCTTCTCCATGGACATGTAAGAGTACATCTTGGACCTGAGGCCGATGAACTACTTCACTCGAACCCCAGCCAGTTTATTCCTCAACTTGACGAGAACCTACTTGTTGTCCAAGCTGAAGAGGGAATGGTTCCGGTCGTAATTAGAGGTGTCGCACCACTTGCTTCGTCCCTTCACCATGTCCGTGCAGATACCTTCTGTTCGATATAATAGAATGGACTATGCATATCGGTGAACAAAAGTGAGTCTCTCTCTTCATATTTGGGCTTGATGTAGTGCAATTGGTACATCAGTAAGTTGAAGAGTTCTAATATGGAGAAAATGGAATAGATGGGAAGAACGTAGTCAATGCTGTATGCTTTCAGCAACACAGAGACGATATTGCTGTCGAAGGTTTGGAACGAGTCAGCGTGAGGCACAGGTATTTTTCGGCGTCTTTTCTAATTTGCTGGTGAGTACGACGGACAACTTATTTTATTTCTGTTCCAGCGTCTTTCCAAAGAGTGAGATATCCATCAACTGTACAAATTCTTCTTGAATAAATGGGACAGAAAGCCAAATGAGCTTGATAAGTGTTAAATAAATACGGATGCAAAAGTCCAATTGGCAACGTAAATACATTTGCATCCGTAAGTTTAAACCATGGCTTCTGCTTAAACGTCAGGATTCGTCTGATGCGATGAAGAATCATACCTTGTTGTAGTTAGAATTTCAGGTTTTGAATGTGAACCAGATATTTTTTTTGTAAAAAGTTGGATGCTAGCTTGGTGGTCGGTTTGATGTCGTGTCCAATGTCCTAGCCACCTTCCTGGAGAACTTGGAAACCATGGAAGGATAATCTCTATTGATTCCTGGGCCAGAGGGTAGCCATTCTGTACATTGTGTAATGTGGGTTGGTAATCGAGATCCACCTACAAGATGTATTCGTACGTCGCCCCCCCCCCCCCCGCATCTGGCACCGAAAAGATACCAGACTATCTAATCTCACATTTGGTGAACCACCTAAAGTTACCGTTTGGCGACCCTTGTGTATCGTTGGCCAGCCATATAGATTGTTGGTGTCCAATAAATGAGAAAGGAGATGGGTCATTCTGGAGGCAAAATCTCGGGGAAGTATTTGTTGTTAGCTTCAAAGAAGCGTTAACTGATGTGCGAAAGCCCAACTCTGATCCCGGAAGTTATGAAATTGTGCCTATTAACGTGAGTAAATATTTCCAGTTTAGCTTTAGTCCGCTGAAGTGCCGCACACAAGCTGACATCTGGAATTGACATGTAATAGCAAGGATGCAGGTGATGACTTCCAAGGCAGAGAGTGCGAACGTTTTTGAAGACTACAGCCAGATGGTAAACATCAGTCATCTGGTACATGGTGTATAAAATACAATTTGTTGACTTGAAAGGTCATAGAGAAAGGAGAGGATGGGAAGAGCCACAACTTACACTGAGCGTCCCGTAAATAAGAACATTAATAGAAAATAAAAGGCAAACTGTAAAATCAACACTGACGAAACAGCTTGAGGTTATGCACTCTAGTGTTACTAAATGTTTAATGTTCAAAAAAAAAAGAAGCTCGACCGGCAGAAAATGGTCAAGAAATTTGCAGGTTCCCAGAAATCTAGATCCTAGAAATGTAGTGATATCACCACGTGCTGCGAAGGATGTGTTGTGAAGGCATTTAGCCAAATCACCAATTTCTTTGAAAAACCTAATGAGTCCAATTTAAATAAAAATTTAGATTGAATCACTGACTCGAATGCTATGCATAAATCGTAAAAGATTATATCGCTATCCATTTTGTGATTTGTAGCATCTAACCAATGATCCGAAGCCAATAGAAGAAGGTGATTCGTAGACCTTCCAGGGAGTAATCTGAACTGTAATTTTTTTATCAGGTTATGTATTTCGATGAAAATCAACATCCAGCCTCCCACAGTATGGTAACTATTTGAAACATTTCCTACTACAGAAGCTTACTACAGAAGCTTACTACAGACAGTCTACACATGATCGTATTCCTCCTCACTGATGTCTTCACCAGTGCAGCTCTCAACATTGAAAAAAAAACACTTCCACCAATTTTAAGGTTGGTTACTAGCATATAGCCATGGAGGGAGCCAAGAAGTTACAGCTGTCTATGAAACAGAGGGTATCCGTAACCGTCTTATTCAGCTAATTTCATTTACATACAGAGCAGGCATACCAACATGTTTTGAAATATTTATGCTGCCTAACAATGACATCGTTGCTGCTTTAAACTTTAAACCAGTAGGTGCTTGTCATAATGCTCGACATTGTGCAGAATCACAGGGATGGTGTTCGTTTGCCTTACGGACAAGTTACACTTACTATGGTTCGCATCGTAGTACTTGCTTAGTAGGAAATGATCATGACTTTCGCTTCTCCCAACCTTTTCTTTTCCAAATCGTAATGTAGCGAGTAAAATGAGAGTTCTGAGCCAACTGGAAACTGTTCTCGTCTTCTTTCATCAGAGCCTTAGCAATAGTAGCAGCATACTTTGTGCCACAGCTTCCACAAATCGTATAAATTCTTTCACAGCATCGGTGCCGAAATAATACTTGTTGTTCATAATCTCCTCCTCTGGGTCACTGATGACGAATCCATTAGGGTGGAGTGAAATGATACATTTTTTTTGTTTTTAATCCAACACCGTGCAAAAGGTGCCTTATGTGATAAAAATAAACACTGTAAATTTTTTTATTTCAGACAATATCTTCTGATCCCCCAACGCCTTAGAAAATTGTAAAAATAAAATAACAAATTTTGGACTAAAAACTATATTTTAAATTTTATTCATATTTACTTTTTTCGAAACTCAATACTACACAAAAGTTACCTTATATGATAGTTATTACACTATATTTGTTATATTTTGATCTGACAATATCTTCTGCCTCCCCAACGCTTTTGAAAATCACAAAAATGTGCAATTTTTTACAAAACATATTTTTTTTTACTTTTTTGTGGGGTTGTGAAGAGGGGGGGGGGGGGTTGAGGCTTAATGGCGCGTCGACAACTTGGTCATTAGCGCCAACCTCAGTCACAGTGCAGTGGTCCGGGTTGCCACTGCACCACACATTACAGAGATGTTATTCAAACCCCTAATCTAAATCTTGTCATACATCTGTACCTCCTGCAAAAATTGAAAAACACAATTGGCACACAGTTGGTTGTGAAGATCCAAAGAGGAAGAAGACAGCATGAAAATAACAATGATGGTTTATTTCGTGAGGCCTGGGTTTAGCAAGAGATGCTTACCCACGTTTCACTTCCAAAAACGACAAGAGACCAAGCATACAACAAAAGACCACGAACCAGTTCGTGACTCGATAACAATGGTCATACATTGCAATGTTAGTTACCCAACAATAATATCACCAACATTCCCCGGGCATAACTAACATAATACCCAATTAGTCGACTTATCAACAACCAGCTAAAAATGCATAACCTAAATTTGTACGCAAAAACAAATACAACTGCTAACAAATAAAGTCATAAAGATTTTTACCATTTTCACGAAGGAAAACAGTGTTAAAGCAGGCACATTAACACCTGAAATAAAGACGATTTAAAACAATTTTTAAAACGGTAGAAACAATTTAAACGCCTCGACCTCCAACACCCTAAGCGAAACGCACCATAGGGCCGTCTTAACATTTTTGTTTCACCAAAATCGAAAAACTATTCCAAGCAAAAAGCGGCATTCATCACACTTGTCAACTTTTTACCCGATACATTTTTGATAAGGGGATCTGCAGGCATTTCATCTGTTGGGCAGAAAACTAAACGAATGTTATTTTTCTCCGCTTCATCCCACACAAAATTCACTTTCCGCGAATAGTGCCTAGACTGAGCACTACCACCATTTGTTATGGATCTATTCCGAATTTAGAGTCAGTATGTAAATTAATGGGGTAAAACAATTCTGAAGGGCTTAACTCAGAAAGTAAACCTCTTAAGACGAACAATTCATGTAGTGTGTCTGAAAGTGCAGTTACTTCAGCTTCACAGCTGGAATGAGCAACAAAGTTTTGAGTCTTACTAGACCAAGCTGAGGGTAAGTTTCCAATACTAATTAAATAACCTATCACTCCCTTACTGCCGGATACGGAATCCCATGATGCATCAGCAAAAGCCTGTAATGGGCCAATTTTTGCAGCATCGTAGTGTAATTTATAATCTTTTGTACCTTCAAATAATGCCAAATTTGCTTCAATGCCATTAAGTGGGCTAACTTTGGATTAGAGGACTTCCTAGCCAGTTGGACTACATTGAATAAAATATCTGGTCGACTTTGGATGCCCAGAAACATTAAAGACCCCAACATTTCAAGGTACGTTGTTTTGTTCACAAGTTGTGATTCAGGACAATCATCCAGTACCTTTAATGTTGCGGATACTGTCCGAACGGAATTAGCCTTTGATAACCCAACATATTCCAATTTGTTAGCAATGTAGGCTACTTTGAATTACTTAAAGTAATATACCTATTAGTATACTCAATTTCATAGCATATGTATTTTTGGTCAGTAACCTCGACAATTTCCAAATGCTATTTTAGGCTAACAAGGAATGATTGGTAAATACGGTCATTTTTAACACTTATTAATTTGTCATCAACAAATAAACAAAGATATAATAAGTTGTCACCAGAACGTTGGACAAACACACAAGGGTCGTCGGTCGATTTCACAAGTCCCAGGCGCCAGAAAATATTGCTAACACACTAGTACCAGTTTCGTCCAATTTCGCTAAAACCATAGATGGATTTTTGGAGGAGGCAAACGAGCTCTTGGCGATCTTCCCCGGGTTTTTCGTAGCCTGGTGCTTGTTGTAAATAGACTGTACATGTAATTTTCCCAAAGAGATAAGCGGTGACGGTGTCTAGAAAGTGTAACTTATGTGGTAATTTTGCTGTCAGTGCTAAAACAAGATGGACTGAAGAATCCCTTACGGTTGGTGAAGATGCGGTGAGGTAGTCCCTATTAACCTTTTTGTGCCAAGCAGTAGCTGCTAGACGTGCTTTTAATTTACGAAGTGATCCGTCTGGGTTCTGTTTGCGGGTGAAGACCCATTTTGACCTAATCAGTTTAGCACCAGGAGGGCGTGGCACTAGCGTCCATACTTGACGTGATCTCATGGAGTCTAGTTCGGCATCCATAGCTTTGCGCCATGCTGTTGCTTCGACTGAAGTGATAGCCTCCTGGAATGTGGTGGGTGTAGGGATGGAGGTTGCATTCATTAGGTGATGTAATAAAATTATAGGTTCCTCGTCATCGTCAGAGTCCAGTGGCATGTAATGTGTTGTTTGGGCGGCTTCACGTGCTCGTCTTTCCTGCATAACTGCTTTGGTGGTTCCAGGCGGGCGTCCATGTCCACGATGGGGACCATACGTTGGTAAATCTGGAACTGTGTGGGGAGGATTCTGAATTGGCGGAGGACCTTGATAGCGGAATATATCGGAGTCATAGTGGATGTTAGTATCTAGGACTGTGGAGTTGATCACATTGGGCAGAAGTGGTGTCAAAAAATCGCCTCCACGCACTCGCTCATCGAAGCAAACATCATGACTGACGAGGAGGTTCTTAGTTTCTAGATCGACTAATAGAAAGCCTATACTGCGTCGTAGGGATGGGTCGGTAACCGAAACCGAAACAGAATTTTAGGTTTTTACTGAAAACCGAAACCAAAACCGATTCGGATTTTGTGTCGGTTTTTCGTACGGTGTCGAAAAATCAAAAATTGATCTGTTTTTCTATTTTTTTTTTAATAATTATCAATTTGTACGTATAAATGACAGAAATTAAAAATAAAATAGTAGAGAAAAATGGTGCCACAGCTAGGCCCATGGTCTATGACGCTGCTGAAAGTAAAAGCAGGAGTGAGTTAGAAGCTAGTAATGCTAATGTTACAAGAAAACAAACTAGAAATAGCAGGTTTGGGTGGAAGGTGGCAAAAACCGATACCGAAACTGCGGTTTTGTGTGTGTGAAAACCGAAACCGAAATCGAAGTTTAAAAACTGAAACCGACCCATCCCTACTGCGTTGGGCGTATCCCAAAAAAATCGCACGTTTGGCAGTGGGGTGTAATTTGTGCCTCTGATGGACTGGTAACACGTAATAAGCTAAACAGCCTAAGACATGTAAATGACTAGATGTGCCAGGGTGACGGTCAGGTCTCCAATGGCTCATTGGTGTTTGATATTCAGAATTGTATAAAGGCTTCGTAGGTAACAAGTTATGTAGAAAACAGGACATCTCTACTGCGAAACGCCATAATCGTGTGGGGAGTCTCCTGTGGTCCAATAACGTGGTAGCCTTACGTATAATCGTCTAGAAAGATTGCTCGATTAGGGGATTGGTTTGTGGCGCATAAGGAGCAGAGTACAGGTGTTTGATCCCTTGGGCCGACAAATAACTCTCAAATTGGATGGACTTCCAGATAGTCTCGTTATCTGTTTGTAGGGTTATGACCTTGTGCTGTGTTTCATTTTGACGCTGCAGGACAAAAGTGCGTAAAGCATCAAGGACATTAGGTTTCTGGACTAAGAAGAAATGAAATACCCGGCATGAAAAATCGTCGATTAGAAGTAATAAATATCTTGCATTGCCATATGTTGGTTCTGCGATTGGTCCGGTCAAGTCCCCATGTAGAAATTTCAGGACGTGGGAGGAACGGATTGGGGCAACTTTCGGGAATGGCAAACGTTGGCTTTTGCACACGCAGGTCTCGCACAGTTCTTTTGGTGGTGTACCAAAGTTAATGGGGCCAAGAAGTGAGTCACATTGTATCTTCCTCATTAACGTGTTGGAAGGGTGTCCTAGGCGTTGGTTCCACAGCGTCCAAGATGCTAAATCGTTGGGAAGGTCTTCATGACGGTGCTGGGGAGGTAGGGTGGGTACAGCGGAAGATACCATAACGGAGTCAGCATGTGACGATTCATCAGGCATGATGATGTCAACATCTAGCTTGCACACATCGCAATTAAGTAGAGTCTCACCAGCGACGAGCACACCGTCTTTACATATTGAAAACTGTTGATTTCCCTGGGTGACAGTTACTCCTTTTCGGTCGAGTCTAGGTGTGGAGATTAGGTTAGCTGCAGCATCTGCAGAATACAAGACGTTTTCCAGACGTAGAATAAGGTAAGGAGTTCTAATCTTGATAATGCCACTCTTAGTTGCGAATATGCAATTTTCTTTGGATGCCAAGAATATTTTTGTGTTCGTAGGTGTTGGGTGATGTAGCCAATCGTCCCTGCATGTGATGTGGCTCGTGGCACCGGAATCTAAGGCGAAGTATTCCATAGGATTCAGTGCATCCACAGTGGGTGGCGTATAAACAGTTAGGGCCAACTCGGAGATCGTATCGTCCGTCACACGGCCAAGCTTGGCGGTCTGTGGAGATAGTAGATCATCTAGTTGTCTCATAGACGAGTCATAAGGTGGAGTAGGGCATGGATATTCGTCTGATATCTCATCAGACTGTAACTGTCGGACCGTTGGTTTTGCTCTAAAACGTGACGGGTATCGATTCCCATGAGGCGGAGCTGTAGTTGGATGAACAACAGGCGGCAGAGCATTACGGGGAACTTGAGGTTGTTCTGTTTCGTATTGGAGTCTTGCACGACACGTTGAGAAATCGTGATTAAACCTTCTACACCACGTGCATTGTACCTGGGGACGTTGGGATCTGGCTTTCATCTGGGACGAAGCTGGATTGTTTGGGATTCTTGGCGCTAGATAACGTTTGCACCCATTCCTTTTATTCACAGATATGTTATGCTCTGGATCATGTAACAAGGACGTAGTCTTCTGCCAGGGTAGAGTGGTTTCATCTTTCCCTGTAACATGGTAGAATGCGTCTGTTAGACGGGCTTCAACCATGTCTAACGTTGGTGCTGCTTCAGCATACAAAGTTGTGATGATCGGCTCATATTTTGATTGCTTTATGCCTCTTAGTGCGTAATGAATAATGTCAGTATCCGTGATATTTCGGCCTGCCTTTACACACATATGACGTATGCCTTTTATCCTGGTGAAACAGGTGCTTATGCTTTCATTATGTTGTAAAGAGATCGAGTTGAGCTGGTCCAGGTATTTTAGCTGAACTTCAGTACGTTGGACACAAAATCTGGCATTGAGGTTATCCCAGATAGTTTTCGCATTGGTTTCCTCCAGGTAATTAATAAATTGGTTATCACTGAGGCATTTTGTTATAAAGTCAGGTGCAACATTGTTACTAGTGACCCATGCATTACGGATGGCTGCTGCACCATCTGCGGCAGGCATTACTTGCATAAGGGCTCCTGCATGACCTTCAGTGTTTTAAGTGATTCAAGACTTTCGTCCGCCAAAAAAAGAAATTGCTCCCATCCAACAGTTGGATTCCCTTATAAAAGAGATTTAGTCATTTGATACCATTGCATAGAATAAACAATTGTAGAAAAGATTTTAGAAATTATTAACAGAGTGCAATAATGACGAAGATACTAGCGTTATGGATTAGCCATAAAGCAGTTGAAAGTTATCCACAAACTCGGGTCCTCACAAAGAGTACTCTTCGAATGTGGCAGCTTTATCCTTCGTCACTTTGATAGTGTTGCCTCGTTGCTCAGAAGAAGGTTTCGTCCATTTTGTCAATTTTTGCCCTTGGATTTCTAGTTATGTTCTCCCTGGAAACCATCGGCTCTGCTACCAAATGTGGGGTTGTAAAGATCCAAAGAGGAAGAAGACAGTATGAAAATGGCAATGATGGTTTATTTCGTGAGGCCTGAGTTTAGCAAGAGTTGCTTACCCACGTTTCACCTCCAAAAACGACAAGAGACCAAGAACCAGTTCGTGACTCGATAACAATGGTAATACATTGCAATGTTAGTTACCCAACAATAATATCACCAACATTTTTATTCATTTTTATTTTTTAATTGCACAAGGTGTTCATTGTGAACATCTTGTGCAAAAAAATAAAAATGAAAAAATTATAAAAAAATGTTTTGTAAAATATTTCACATTTTCGGGATTTTCGAAGGCATTGGGGAGGCATAAGATATTGCCTTGTCAGATCAAAATAAAACAAATACACTGTTTATATCTATCATGTAAGGTAACTTTTGTGTGGTATTGAGTTTAGGAAAAATAAATATGAAAAAAATTTAAAATATGGCTTTTAGTCAAAAATTTTTACATTTTCGCGATTTTCAAAGGTGTTGGGGAGGCAGAAGGTATTGTCAGAAACAAAACAAAAATTACACGATTCATTTTATCACATAAGGCACATTTTGCGCGGTATTGGATTAAAAACAAAAAACAAAAACAAAAAACAATGCCGTTTTACTCAATCTGTATCCATGGCTGCAGGGCACATGCTTGTGAATGGGTGTTGTAGAACTGGTAGATGATTCAGGCAAAGCTCTGTTAACTGGGTGGAGCAAGCACTCAAAGTTGGCGTAGATAATCCAGGGATATTTCTTTTGTCAGCTGAAGTATTTGAACTCCAAGGTATGCTCCCAAAATTTAGGGAATTTCAACCAATGACTCGGATTAAGAGTGAAACAATCACTGCAGTGTTTGTGGAGTGCGATTTCTCTCCTGAATCCCGTGTAGCAGTTGCGACAGTAGAACTTCTTCTGAGATCCTATGCTAGAATGTTGAAGGGAACTGCCAAAGTCTATGATGGTACAGTAGTGAAAATTTGACTTATCGTCTTTATTATATTTGGAGAGAAAGAGTCAATTGATTTCTTTACAACCAACAACTGAATTGTAAACACAATTATGGTGCAATCCAAATTTTGTCGTGTAAGCTATTACATTGATGGAGAATCCACTATTTTTAGCTTCAAACTTGTCGATTAGATTTAATCCCACGGGATACTACAACATCAAGTGGTCTATGGTGTTCATTCACTGAATGAAGGGCTGACGCGTGACTATGTATCACTGGTGCACCGCTATCAACACTTGTTGACATCTTTGTTCCCGACGTTGATAACAAACTTACGCTTCTTCCTCAGTTGCTTTGGCAGGTAGATATAGGAGGTGGCTTTGAATGGATCATAATTTACAACCTTGATCTGGAGGTCGGTAAGTCTCGATGGTCCATCAATGGCGTGATGGATCTTTTCTTATGCCTTTTACAGCAGCATCGAAACATCGTATTGACTTGGAACATATACGTAGACACTCCAGAACCCGTGACTGAAGTGGCGGTTTTGGTACTTGGGCTTACCTGTTTGAATTGGTGGCTGGTTAAATAGTTTTCTTCCTGACAGTTAGACAAGCCAATTTTGTGTATACTTTTCGGTTGATGCCTGTTTGTTGCAATAGTGCTATAATTTTTAACATTAAAACAATAAAAGAATAGATCAATAAAACACAGGCGCCCTGATGCATGAAACTACATTGTCATGTGAAACAATATTTAATTTTCGAAAAGTATACTCTTGTCATCCTGACAATAAGCTTTCAAAATACAACTCAAAACACATCAACGATAGATAACACCACATCATTGTTCAGAACAAATGTTGTGGTGTTACCCGTCGTTGATGTGTTTCCACGCATCAGGCACGTGTGTTTTATTGGATTTACAGCTTGACCACTGCTTTGACGTTGAATCTGGGGTACAGATTTTGCTCACCCCTGGAACACCTCAAGGTTAAACAGAGTTACAACTTAATATATGATAAGATGAGATGAGATAAGATAAGATAGGATAAAATAAGATAAGATAAGGTAAGGAAAGATACAATAAGATAAGATACGATAAGATCAGACACGATAATATAAGATTCATTTATTCTCAAAGGGAGAAAAGGAACACAAATAGGCATAACTAGATGATACAAACAATGGTTCAAATAAACACAAGACACAAGGCTGGTTAGACAGGCAATCAACAGTTGTACGATGACAGGTTTGAAGATGATCAGCAAGGAAATGGAGTCCTCAAGGTGGATGTGATAGCCACTGTAATTCTGGAACTTTTTCATGTAGCTGTGGAAACTACCACCAAAATCAACTTTCATTGTTGGAATATCCACGAAGCAGTAATAATTTTGTGCCCACTCTCTTCACATATTAAATGGCACAGGACTTGACAAATGTCCTCAGCTGGGTCTTCATGGTGACGACATTCTGGAAGATTTTCAATGAGTTGTTGCTGAGAGGTAAACACCTTAGAACATTAAGTGCAGGTATAAAAAGACTTCGTAGTCATTTTATCCTCTATCCTCTTACTCCTCTATGTGTGAAAGTCAAACTGGCAATGGGGAGTGAGGGCTGCACTTGCCTTTATATACCAATTCCCTTGGCTGGAGTAATATTCATAGTAAATTATGTTCATATCTAGAATGAAATTCTAAATGTACCATAATGTTGTGTAATGAGAAATGACGTTCTATAATGGGTTCTATAAATGGGTTCTATGTATAGATTATGACTCAGACATTAACTTTTATGATTATGCATTAACCATTTAAGACACTCATTTCTACAGAATATAATACTCAACTTAACCCTTAACCCAAACTCTTTTTCTTTGTCACCCTTACCGAATGTAATCCTTAATTATTATACTTGAAGCTTGAAAGCTTGTAGCTGCTTAATCTACTCCGTTAACAAAACTGTTAATGATATTCTTAGTGCTTGCAGAAGACTCCCTGGCAATCACAAATTCTCCATACAATTTTGTCTGAACATCCGACAGCTCCCTTCCCACACAATTCTAACAAAAAGGAGGATCCAGTCGTTCGAGTTTTATCAAGTTATATTAAGGCACCGCAAATACGTGGGAAATTCGCGACAGTGAGGGGAAGAGTGAGCCGCATGAAAGTTTATCCCAGACATTACGATCATTGAACGTTTCTGCAGTGCCGGAACTAGATTTTACTAAATAGGGGTGCAAGGGCAAACTGTCGGGCCCATTCTCTACAAATACACAATTTTGGGGGTAAAGTGATTCCAAATCCGAAGAAACTATAGTGAATTTTCCCCCTGTCACGCCCCTGACTTGAGAATTTGGGATCCCCTTGATCCTGGGCCCAGGTGCCTTGCACCCTTTGTGCCACACCCAGTTGTGGCACTGGTTTCTGTGCAATACGTGCAGGTTTACGTTTTTATCATCCTTCTCTTTTTAACTTAAAAAAATTGAATCTTTAGAACAACTGCCAAGATAAGCGATAAGACCTATAAAAACAATACACGAATGAGCACGGCGACCACCTGACACTTTGTGTCTTTGTAGCTAAGGTAGTTTGTTGTCACGCAGGTGCAGATAAATAAACAATTAGACATAGACATCTGAACTTGTTTGATCGGGAGACTTTGGTATCCTGGTAACATAAAACTGTTAGTGACACAGCTTAACATATTCTTGTTGAAAAAACGACGTAAATAATGCAGATATTTGCCAAATTACCAGTTACTAATTATTAGCTAATGCCATTTCGTCTTTCACGAAAATAATTTTTCCATGCTGGTGAATAAAGCTGGCTGTTAGCTAGTTTTACAGGTGTTGCTCTGTAGATGTCTCCTTTCCATAAGGCCTTTTCTAATTGGCCTTTCCATAAAAGCCTTTACATTGGTTTAAACATTGTTGTTATGCAACAATGCCAATCAGCAAGCGCCAGGCGCAGACGTACACTGAAGATTAAAGGATTTGTTTCCAGCAAACCGTAATACACAAAGATACAAATTATTAAAACAAGCTTATCTACACGTCTAATACTCAGACCGGCAACAGTAATAGCAAAGTGAAAATCAATTACTGCAAAAACACCTGCAAGAATCACTTTAAACTTGAAAACAATTTCTATGTACGTTCCGAATCAATGCTACCTTGTAGACTCTGTCTGGTGTTGCGAATGTGGCATTGTAGGCACACTATAGTTTTGCACTTTTGGACTTTCGTTGTTGAGCTAAAAAAAAACGAATCCGTATTTCAGGTAAAACGGAAAACTTTAGATAAAACGGCGATAGGTTATTAATGTCGAGGCCCCCAATGGGCCTCGAAACTGGCAACCTGGTTTTTCGTAGATGCTGACTTGCAGAGCAAGCAAAGTGGAATTGCTTTAAAGAGGGGGTAACAGTCACTGCATGCACGAGAATGATACCTCAACAAATAAAAAGAAATTACTTGTAACAATTTGGTGGTGCGCGGTACCAACGTGAATTGTTTCTAAGGTTGGCGGAAACAATCATGGAGATTAACTTACAACATGGGCTTGCTTGCATATTGAATGCTGTCTTTCTCAATGATAGGGTTTTTTAGCATTCAGTAAAACACAGGTAAGCGTCTTTTCTTGGTCTGTGCCAAATATCTGTAGAAATATTCCTTAATGTTGTCCCCTTCAACAAACATGGTATGGTTGTGGCAAAGGAGAGTAGAGGGAGGAGGGAAGATGAGAATAGTCTATTCTCATACACAGCAACAAACTATTCTCATCTTCCCTCCTCCCTCTACTCTCCTCATCATCACTATAAAGAGGGTGAGAAGGGTCATTCTTGTGTGACATAACACATATGACGATGAGGATGGGGAAGGGAAGAAGGGAATGGGGAGATTACATGGAAGTCCTGATAACACTTCCAAAATCTCGCAGAATAGTCCCAATAACAAACATGAGAGGATTGTGCCAAAGAGAGGGGAGGGAATAGTGAAAGCGGAAAATAAGAGGGGAGAAGAGGGGAAGGGTGGGGGGGGGGAGGGGTGAAGAGATAGTAGTTCCGTTAACAGTTTCCAAAACACCATCAGAAGAATCCCATTAAAGCTGCCCTGTTGAACAAATATGGGAGGGTTGTGGCAAGGGAGGGGAGGGGGTGAAAAATAAGGGAAGAGAACTAGGGGAAGAGGAGGGGTGAAGATTAGTGAGGTGAAAAGGAAAACGGAAGAGAGCAACAGTAGGAAGGGGAGTGGAGCGACGAAGCGGGGGTAACTCCCTCCAGTTACTACTTACATCAATCGAGATTTTCACATGTCAGTGCACGGAGGAGGAAGGGTCAGGTTCACACCAGATCTCCTTGTGGAGGAGTAAAACGAAAGGATCAGTCTGCTAATGAAATATGGCAAAAGCAATTACTTTCCGAAGAAGAACAAACACCTTAAGAGGCTAAGACAGTGAGACGCAATCCACCATGGAGCATGCACAGGTCCCGCTTGTCTATGTATAATTGCATGTAATAAAATGCTTACTTCGGATGCAATGCAAGCAAACTCATCATGCACTACCACAGAGAGCGAGCAGGTTCATTCTTGTGTGATGTACCACATTGAGAAGGGGGAGACGATGAACTAGTACGTTTACTAATTAACTTAGGTACAGGAATCTTCAAAGCTAACAGTTGTACAAGATTGTAAGCAGCGAGCAAAGGAACTGGTTGAAAGCATTCGTTTAAATGGATTTATTATGAGATACTATTTTAAGATACAATACGTTATGCGTTTCAGTAAGTTTACACAATGGTTCATAAAATCGCTAAATTCGAAATCGTATTCATTCAAAATTCAGATATATGAGTACAAACAATTATTATTTAAAATTCATTAATAAAAAACAAAAGCGTGGCACCATTGAAAGACAATGCAAATGAAAAATATTGGGTGGGTACCAAAAAGTACGTCATTCGTGAGTAGCTGCTGCATAGAAAGAATTTGGAGTAACGACTCAGCTTCACAATATCACACTAATTGCAGGTAAAAGGACACTTTTCATGCACTAGTAAATCATTTCACGACGCTATGGAAATACAGATGGTTTTCAGAATATTGCACACTATTCGATGAACAAACGTGACACAGAAAAACTTCAATTAGTGAAGGAAACCTTTTCAAAAACGCAAACGATGAGGACATAATTATGTGAGAAGAAATGCGCATTAAATAAATCTATAAATGGTATACCTGGCCTTCACTTACTACCGGTTTGCATTATGAAGTGTCAGAAATAAATTCATTTGTTCGGTTAGTGAAGAAGGCTTGGTTCCTTGCAATACGAAAGCTCACAATTCCCAAACGTGAAACCCTAGACTTTTAAAATGAAACTAGTCAATTTTTCATTCAGCTCCACAATTTTAAATGCCTTCATTAATATCAGCTAAACTCTTAAACACTTTGAAGTTAAAAGATAAAAATTAGTGGATGGGCAGTTTTTGTCACACTTACTTTTGAACGGTCCAAGCAGCTCCATTCTTCAAGCTTGGAAATACAGATTGAGTCCCATATTGAGAAATCATGGCCTCACCCTTAAACAAATAGCTGACAACCAGGGAAAGAAACTAGGAAATACATCACGTGACAATCATGTCATGGCCAATGCCTAAGTCCAGCCTCGACCGAAGACAGAACGGTAATCCCTCCAATTCTCTCTGCACATACGTTAGGCGTTTCAGTACATTTACACAAAGGTTCATAAAATCGTTAAATTCGAAAATGTATTCACTCATCGTCATCAGAAAGTAGTTAGTGTGCAGGCGCTTAGACTAAAAATAAATTACAAACACCACTATTTTAATATTGCAAGACATTAGACCAATGCATACTTCTAAAATATATTGATGCAATAAATCATAAATAACATCACATCAACTAACTCAAAATTCTACAGTTATTCCAAAATAATATAGAGCTTCAATATCACACATGTGATGTCATGGATTTAAAGGCTCACACGAGAAATCAATGGATTCATACATCATTCTGAAAGACTTACCTAACAAATGCTCCCACAAATTTCCCCTGCCAGAACACTCTTGAACTCCGGACGACAACTAAGGTTGATGAGATTACAAACGAGGACACACAAAAAAATATTGCTTGAAACCAGAAAAAGACTTCGCCAGAAAAAAATTTACTTCTTTCCTCACCCTGCTTTAAACACAAGTATCAAACTTCACGGCCAGAAATAAAATTGATAGTTCCATAACTTGGCCTTCTCAAATCCATGACCTCAAAAAAACAAATTTTAGGAGGAAGGAAAAGTTGTATTAAACCTCTACATACCCAGGTTAAGTCCAAAAGACTTGCTTGCTAAGGTTATAACGTTTGTAACTGCCTACCAGAAATATTCAGTATTACCAACCAACAAAAAAAGTGGGGAAAAACAATTACAAAATTCTTCGTTATGCAAAACCAGAGCAGCAAAAAAATTATTTCTTCCGAAAACAATTTCAATTGGAAGTAAAAAATACAGAAAAAATTCATAAGTAACTTCCTCCCCTCTTTAATAACTCCCACACATATAGTTTTTAAAACGTTAAAACACGGAGAAAACGAAATTCCCATTCTAGATTAAACATAATCGAAAAACTTTCACTTTTTACTAAAGATGCGTCAAAAAAAAGAGAGTTTCAAAAAATGACTGTAAAAAAATCACTTACTCCCATTTGAATTTTTTTCTTAGACCTAATGAGAAATAAAATTCCTCAGATCTCTGACTAAAACTTTCAGGATAAGCATAAATATTCATGCCATCCTTTAACTCCAATTTTGGCAGTAGAAATGTATAACTTTCAATCACAGTAATACTGAGGGAAAAAACTACTAAAGTATTACAGTAGTATAGAAATGCGATTTGGTCGCAGACATAGCCATTCCAATGACCTTTGACCTATAGACCAGAAGTGACGTCATATCGGAAGTGATATCAAACCGGAAGTGACGTCATTTTCCAAGATGGTGGTGCCCATTGGAACCGGTAGTTCGGCCATTTTCCAAAATGGCGGCTATTTCATCAATCTGGATGAGGGTGGAAAAGTGATTTTTGCTACCTTTTTGTGACTTTTGATACTTTTCAGCAGTGTTTGTGCAAACGGAAGTTCCAAAATGGCGGCACCCATGAATATTGGAAATCCTAAATAGCAGCACCATTGTAAACCGGAAGTGCCGCCATTTTCCAAGATAACGGCCACCATG
The DNA here is from genome assembly GCA_023313725.1 of Lithobius niger. Classification (NCBI taxonomy): domain Eukaryota; kingdom Metazoa; phylum Arthropoda; class Chilopoda; order Lithobiomorpha; family Lithobiidae; genus Lithobius; species Lithobius niger. Next base: position 104,308 of record JAHWFP010124938.1, on the reverse strand, counting down.
CAAACCAGAAGTGTGACTATTTTTCAAGATGGCGGGCCCCATATGTGAGCCAACCTTTTTCTAAGATGGTCCACCACTTTTAACTCAAGTAAACCTCCCATTCAAGTAAACCACTGAAGCAAACCTACCACTAAAGTAAACCTCCCATTCATGTAAACCTCCCATTCAAGTAAACCTCCCGTTCAAGTAAACCTCTCACTAAATTAAACCTCCCACTAAAGCAAACCTCCTACTAAAGTAAACCTCCCACTCAATTAAACGTCAAACTCACGTAACGGGTTTTTCAAACCTAAAATAATTTGGATTTTTTAAGATGGGATAAAAAAGAAGAAATGAATTCCTTTTCTACCATTCTCTCTGGCAAAGACTCTGACTTGAGAATTTGTCTAAACACTCCCATTCATTTAAATCCTGAAAAAATTACGAATTGGCTTTAACAATTTAAACACTTACAACAGTATACACAACATACCTTCAAAAAATAACGAAATTAAGTACACAACTGATGCTGGTGCAACCTTGCTAAAACTAATTATCACTCCCGGGGCTAACGAACTTGACAATTTAAATAAAGTTATTAAATCAGCAATAGAGGCAAATGGCCACAGCAAAGAAGCAATTTCTATTCTTCCAAATCTAAACACTTTAAAAACCAACTTGTTAATTACCGATCCAAATTACGAAATATTACTTTCCGGCAACAAGAGTCTAGCTTGAGTCTTGGGGTTTGAATTAGGAAATTACTTAAAAACCGAAGAAAGCCAAAACACTGTCGACATTATGCTCATCAATACAATTTTCGTACACACTGATATCATAGGTAATTCTTACCTAAACAACGACACCCAGCCCACTTTATATCATTTTATCCCAATTCCCCTCCTGATTTTAAATTCATAGAATCTCCTCATAATTTAATTTATCTCCCAGTTAATGCTGACTTGATAGAAAATATCAGAGTCTGGCTGACACCATAGACCAATGAGCCATTGGATCTGAATGGAGAAACATTGACGGTGAGACTTCATTTAAGATCTACAACTTAGAAAAAAAGAAGAAAAAATGCTCGTCTTTGGAAAAAAAGGGAAAATTCCTAATTTTAATAATAATATTAGATATCATTAAATCATTAAATATCATTAAATATATAACAATACCAGAAATGAGCGTAGTAGAAGATTACCTAAAAATAAACGAACCTCTGGTGTACGTTTCGTCAGTCGAATCTTACACCTACCATAAATACAACCCTATTGCTGGCACGAATCTCAACAATTTAAATTCAGAAATCCGTATACACGTCAAAAACAAGATTTGTTAACTGTATGGCCAACAGTTACCTCCTGATTAAAAGGAGATTGCTGAAAGACAATGACTCTGCATACGCGGACGCGGATGTTGTCAGTCTGACTAACAATGCTCCCATGTTCCTCTTCTCTAATATAAAATATCACCTAGGTGATAAACAAGTGGATGAGTTAAATTATCCGGGCTTCGGGACCTTAATGAGGGAACTGCTTACCTACGGGTCGGCGGAACAAGTGGCTTTGCTCGGCCAGTGCTGGCAATGGATAGTGTGGCTTCCGTCGACACTGTACTAACCAACGACTTGGGTTTCAAATAGCGGCACGCATCCATCATCGTTGAAACAACATCTAAGGGAAGCTTTACCTTCGCTATCCCATTGAAACTTGTCACGGGGTTTTTAGAAAATTATGATAAGCTTATTTACGGAACTGAACATGTGCTCGCGCTTATGGGAGCGAGCAATACGAACGCCATCTTCAAAGCTGCGACAACAGCAATGGCAAAGTCATTCTGAATAGCATCAGTTGGCACATACCACATGTCACTGTTTCGGATGAGCAAAAACTTAAAATCTACAATCCCATCAACCATGGAGCAACCGTGGATTTAGGATTTAGGCACTGGCATTATGACAGTTACGAACTCCCTCGAAATACCAACTTTACCTGGTGCTTGCTGACTACTGCAGCGGTCAAGAAACCTTGATGGATAGTTCTAGCTTTTCAAACTAACAGGCAGGACTCTTTAGTTAAAAACCCGGCTGAGTTCGACCACTGCAGTCTCCAAGATGACCACGTCACTGTAAATTTCGTATGTTTTCCATTTCTCGATCTATATACTAATTTTGCTACAGGAGAGTACGTCGGTCTGTACACGATGGTGCAGCAATTCAGGCAACTTTGCTACGACACCAACGACTTTAGTTTCGACTTGCTGCAGTTCAAGAAAGCCTATCGTCTCGTTGTGTTAGATTGTTCAAAACAATCCGCGAGGCTTCAATCGGGAATCGGGGATGTTCAAGGCAAACGGAAGTTTAGAACAGCTGTTCCTACTAATACATTCTGTCATGCTCTGCTCATTGGTGAAAGGAAAATGAATCTAAAGTTGGATAGAGGCAAAGCGGAAGTTGTTTATTAAATATTAAAAAGAATATGGCACTCAAAACAACATCTCGAAATAAGAAAGGTGGCTTTTTGCCGTTGGCATTGATAGGACCAATTTTAGCCGGCATTGGAGGCTTGGCAGGAGGAGCTGCGGGGGTGGTATATGCCATAAAAAAGGCACAAAACGATGCAAATTTTAGCTGAACTCGTGCGACATCACAAGCAAGTAGAGGGTTCGGGGTCGAAGAAAAAAGAAAACCAAACAAAACGAATAAAAGAATATTGCCCCGTAGCAAAGGTCTTTATTTAATCGAGTTTAATAAACCCAAGGTTTAATCGACTTTAATAAACCTTTAATGAACTTTCATTTAAATACATTGGCTAGAGTAACGAAAATTTTAAAATTTAGAGGTACTTTTAGTAAAGACACACTTCCTTTAAAACTTAGGTCTACTGGTGAAAACGGAATCTTAAACATGGAAGATTTCCACGATGGAGATGAGAGTCACTGGGTCGCCTATTCCACCGTTGTAGGTGAACCCTGTTATTTCGATAGTTTTTGGCAATATGAGTCTTCCCCAGTCCGTGGTTAACTACTTGGAACCGGGAATTAAATACAATTACGAACGCGTACAAAACTTTTACCAGATTTGTTACGGGCACTTTTGTTTATTTTTCCTAAGTAACTTCTCTAAGACTCGTAATACGAAGCTGTTTTAGACAGGATGAAATGAGTTAAAAAGTTACGTGCAAATCTAACTGAAAATAAATGTCTTCTGTTTGAAAATCTTTGAGTGTGTGTACTGCAATAGCCGAATTTTTTTCTATTTCGTAAGGAGTGTCGAAAATAGTGGTTGTTGAATGCTCGTCCTTTATTTCAGTAATCATAAAGGTTTTCGTTCCTGTTGTACATTTAACAACCAGTTCTATGCTCAGATCGCTGCAGTATAAAATTGCTTTAAAATTAAACCAGAACTTGTATTATGAAGCTTGAAAACGGTCCTGAATTTATGAATCAGTCAACTTCTTTAGCCAATGGACCTTTCCATGCAGAAACTGATTATTGTGAAACAATTTTCCTGCACAAATTTTTTCGTAGCTGCATCACTCGGTAAAGTTGGTTGATTAAATTTCTAATTGGTTTGTTCGCGGCGTTGAAGTATGCTTTCTGGTCATCTTGTATGAAGCAATTCCCATCGATGTAAACTTTAGAAGCAGCGTCACTAGGTACAGTAGGTTCACTTACATTTCTAATCGGGTTGTTCATGGCTTTGAAGTATATTTTCTGATCTTCTTGTAATAAACAATTCCTATTGACCTACACTTTTGTTGCTGCGTCAACAAGATGCCATGGGAAAGCTATGTCCTTAATTTGCTTTTTCTTCGCATAAAAATTCCCATCAGCCCCATCTATGTACAAAGTATTTTTTGATGCTAGAAATGGAGGAAGCGAACTCGTTGGCGAGAAGGGTAATGGCTGGAGGCAATTTGGTTTTAAATTTTTGAAGTCCGTTGTCCGTGGACCAATCTGAGATTAATTGACGGTGTCTTCAAATTAGATTTCCGCTCCTACTTTAGTTAAACATTTTCTTTGCATATCATAGTTGCTTTTGGGGGTTAAAACAAACCCTAGTCCCGGCTGTCCTCTCAGACCGACTCCTGTCACTTGACCCTCCCTCGTCCTTTTCAATGCTTGTCCAAATGTATTGACTCACATCTTTTTTAATACACAAAATTTCAAACCTGTGCTTCCCCTTCGATAAGGCTTTTTTTTAAGTATATATATAATAAAAGGAACAACCTCAAAAAAAAAATAAGCACAAAAAAATGTCTCAACCATCCTGGCAAACACATCTTTCGAATCTTTTACAAAAAAACTTGCTGAGAATTAAGAAAGGAGAAAGGGACAAAAATTAACAACGGTGTTAAGTTTTCCTTGTCTCCTTCCATACAGTTTAAAGATTTAAAGGGTTTGGGGAACCCCACGTTGGACGAAAAATCAAAATATAAGGTTGAATTTCACCCAGCGACCCTAAAACTCAAAAAGTGCTGAAAAGTCTTACGCATTACATCTGTAAAAAACTAGAGGTCCAGTTTGACGAGGATAAACCTGTATTCATGACTATGTTTAATTATCCAAATTCTATGCATATGGCTTACCCTTGCTATCCCTCTTGTGAAAAAAATAAATGCTGATGATGGTAACAAACTGCTCTGTCTTAGAACTTGGGTGTACGAGAATATTCAGAAAACTAAAGGGAAACTTTAAAAAAATGTTATCGACAAACCCTGGTTTAACTTGCCATCTTACAATGCTTTAACCTTGACAGAAGTCACTGGAAAAATTACAAGAGTATACGTTACCGATGATTCTCCCAGCAATGTGATATTATGGTGCAATGTACATTTTGGAGTGACTCATTCCGACATTCCCAACGACAAATTTTCCGATGAACACTTTATAGGTTTGGTAAATGTGTAAATATTTTTTTTAAATGTGTAAATAAAAAAGCTATGGAAATTAAAAGCTATGACTTTTTCGTGCCTAAAAAAGAACCTAAAAATCATCCATTACTACCTTCGAATACCAGATGTTTAATTATAAGGCCTACAAATTGCGGAAAAACTAATTTACTGTTTAATTTAATCCATAACGAAAGATGACTCGACTATGACCGATTATTTAGTTACAGTAAAACTTTATGCCAGCCTAAATACAAAGCTCTGCAGTCTATATTTGCTGAAATTGAGGAAAAAATAGGACAGGATGTCATCTTTTTTCACGATTCACAAATAGATTTAATTACGTCCAAAGACTTGGACCCAAAGTTTCGAAACCTGATTGTTTTGACGATTGCATTTTAGACAAACAAAAAACATTGAACGTTTCTTTGCCCAAAGCCGTCATGCAAATGCCGAATTGCAGTCATTTTTTTATTGCAGTCAGTCCTACACAAGTAGTCGGATATATTGCAAATTTATTAATCCTTTACCCCGTGGATCAGTTAAATTTAAAACATGTGTATGATAATCATGTTGGTCCTGAAATGGAATATTCGGACTTAAAACCTTGTGTCAAAATTATTGGGAAAGCCTTATGGGTTTTTATCAATTAGCAAAACATTAAACGAGGGGAGGTACAAAGGTTCATTTTTACCTATTAAACAAAAGAAGAAGACAAAACGAGAAATCGCAAAACTCTTAAAGACATTTACCTAAAAAGTTTTTAAATCGATGTTTGGATGAGAGGGAGCAAGAAGAATCGCTACAAGAATTTTTTAAACCGGTGGTAAGCACTATGCAACTGAGACCGGTCCTCGTTGTAGCCACGCAAACTACGCTGCTTAAAAACACTCTAGCTACGCAAACTATCCCGATTAAAGAGGAAGATAGTGAAAAGGATGACTACGAATCATTGGGTTTATCACCGTCCCCTGCAATTACTCCTAGTCAGAAAACATTGCCGACCTCTCTCTGTTTTAATCTCGCCGAATATTCAAGTCCGGCTGAAGCTCTTATAATGCGAGTCCAAAACCGAATATGCAACTACAAGCACCGTTCCTAAACTCACCCCTTCATATTCCACAGTACAACATAGACGTATTTCCACTCCACCTGAGCTTCCGAACATCACCACTCTAAGGTCCCTCGATAGTTTGTTACCTGGTCAGAATATTGGAGACACTGCTAAATATTGCTTGATAAAATTTTTCGAAAAACCCAAAGACACTGACCCAGTATTCGGGTTACAGTATGATAAGAAAAAAGGTGAGTTGATCTTCAGTAATAAAACGGTTAAAATCTTTGAGAATGACGTAGTGGTCGAGGGGGAGCAATACATGGGGAGACGAGGGCTTTGGAACTTGCTAGTTTTCAAAGTTTTGAAAGAAACTTTCCTCGCGCCGGAAGTTAAAGCTGCTTACACGGCCATGTTAAAAAATACTAAGGCTATTTATCACATCAATGACCCAAATACTCATAAACCCAAATCTAATTGTAGCGCCAAGTATAGGTCTGTTGTAGCTCCGATTTGGGAAGACGTGAAGAAAATATCGACGTGCATAGTTAAAAAAGAGGATTATTTGAGTAGAGTTGATTATAAATATCACAATAATCCTAATGATTTGATTAAAAGACAGACTTTTGTACAAATCTAATTTAGCCGGCCATGATGGACACAGGAACGAAATGGTCGAAATTTTTTCAGAAATACAACAAAGACAAATCATAACTGCTCGAGAAAAAAGTTGGCTTATCAAAATTTAGGTTTAGGTTAAAAAAATCGTATATATAACAAAAGGACCATGGAATCAAAATATATCAAGATGAGGTACTGTGTCAAATGTAAACGTTGCACTCCTAACAGCTCCGAACTGTCCGTTATTATCACCGCAAAAAATGACCGACAGATGCAAGTTGTATTTTGCGAGGTGAGCGAGACAAAAAGAGCTTCCTTTATCAAGTCTGGGAAAGGAATCGTAAATAAAATCATAGACAATTTGCTGCTCGATCTCCATTTGCCAGGCTTCCAATACTGTGGCCCGGGAACAAAACTGGAAGAGGGGTTGGCTCGAGGAGATCCAGGAATTAATAAACTTGACGAAACGTGCAAGGAACACGATGCAGCTTACTCAGAGAGCTCGGACTTAAAAGATCGACATACCGCGTATGAACTTCTGATTTCCAAAGCTAAAAGACTGAGAGATGGTTCTTCTCTGGCATGGAGTGAAAAACTAGCAACTTCGATCGTTAAGAAATTCATGAAAACAAAACTAAGGTTAGGAATAGGAAATAAAAATGGATCAACTCGTAAAAGAACTTCACAAGCTAACGCAAAAAAAATTTCCAAGATGGAAATTGATTGTACTGAGCCTGAACGATCTATGGCAGGCTGAGTTGGTGGAAATGATACCTTACGCTAACTTAAATAATGGTTTTAACTACCTACTGACCTGCATTAATGTCATGCCCAAGTTCGCTTGGACCATTCCCCTTAAGTCTAAATCTGGGATAGACGTTACCGAAGCTTTCAAGAAAATACTTGCAGGAGCAATACCTCCTAAAAATTTGCAAGTTGATTTAGGTACTGAGGTCTACAACAAAGACTTCAAAGCCCTACTTAAGCGGCATAACATCAACATGTGCTCTACGTACCCTGAGAAAAAAGCGAGCTTGGTAGAAGGTTTCAACAGAACGCTGAAAACTCAAATGTGGAAAAGGTTCACTAGACAGGGAAATTACGAGTGGGTAAGTATTATCGACAAGTTGGTTTCCAAGTACAATAACACGGTTCATTCCGCCATAAAACTGAAACCTAGTGAAGTAACCAAACGTCACGAACCTCTGTTGAGACGAACTAGTACTTAATGGTTGTTGAAGAAACCAAAATTTGCCATAGGAAATAAAGTCAGGATTTCTAGAGTTAGGAAAATTTTCGATATGGGTATTTGCAAAATTTTACTAACAAAGTTTTCACTATCCATAAAGTACAAAAAACCCAACCTGTTACTTAAAGACGAGTCAGGTGAACTGCTGCTAGGCGGTTTTTACGAACCAGAACTTAAAAAAACTCTAGTTTCCGATTTGTTTTTAGTAGAAAAAGTATTATGTAAGAAGAAAGGAAAAGATGGGAAAATGCAATACTTTGATAAATGGAAGGGATATGACACCAAGTATAACAGCTGGACGGATAATATTAGCAGTCTTAAATAAATGTTGATTTTTCATTTTTTCACGTAAAACATTTCAATGCAAATCAACAATATCATTTATAATAAAAGTTTCCTTTTTTTTCTTCCTCAATATTATAAAAGGATAAATTTTTATTTTTATTTCACAATGGAAAAGACAACATTCACGTGCGTTTACTGCGGGGGCATTTTCTCCTCGAAGCCGAGTTCTAGAACCACCTACAGTTCCATCACCCGTTTAATGTGGAAGAATGCACTTGCTTTCACGACCAGCTACCCGACACACTCAAAAGACTACCACATCTATCTGTGGATAAATGATTGGGTCACCGACAATACGAGATGCCTCTAGTGGGTGAAAGTGTCTTCGGTGATCCACTTCAATTTCTCCTATCTATACACACATCACTACAAGCGATGCTAGAAGTTTGTTTACGCCAGCTGGTAAACTGTAAAAACCAAATTAGCTTAGGTATACAATTTACTATACTCCGTACGCGATTTGTAAACTGGGCGTGGCTCGCGAGCAGCTTGATTGTAGCGTACTTTTTCCGGAGTCGGTGTGCCTTGTGGCTATCCATACACCGCACCAAGGCTTGTCTGTGCGCAATCATGGTTTTGTTATTTGATGCCAATTTTTTTAATGTCGCTTTTTAAAATATTTTTTATTACAGGCCTTCTCCATCAATAGGGAATCGGGGGAATGGAAAACAAATAAAAAGTATTGGGGGGGGGGGGGGGGTAAAAAAAAAATTTAAGGCTGAATAAAAAAAAGAGAAAATACTTTTTTGCTTACCGAATCTCATTTTAGCCTCGGTTTTCTTTCCACTTACTGTCATAATTTCCGATTCAGGCCATTCCAGTAGTGGAGTAAATAAGGATGGTGGAGTAAAAGGGCTCCCCCCCCCCTCACCCTAATATCGTGCTGTGGGGCATAAAATCTTTGGAAAAATGTATTTATTTATTATTTTATTTTAAACATTTGCCACTGCCTTTTGGGTTTATATTCTCCCCCCCCCCCCACCCTTCTTGTATTTTGGGTCAGACGGCAATAAATATAAAAAAAAAACACGTAGGTTTTAAGTTTTAATTCATTGTGGAGCTAAAAAAAAAGTTAAGGAAGGAAGTGTGTTCTACTGTTGTGAATGTTGTAACAATTTATTTGTGAAACAGTCCAAATTTCAGATCTTTCCATTTTTGGTGGTCGTGAAAACAACCGTTTGTATAGCCGGTGTGTAGCGAGATGAGTCTTCGGCCCTTTCCGATCGGAGTAAGGCGACCAACCAAGCCGTCATTTGCGCTGTCAGCTGTGAGTCCGGTGCGCCTTTTCTTTAGCTGCAATTGGCGTTCGCGCCCGTGACGCTCATTCACCCTAGTTTCATCCAAATACATAAATACTGTAAATGAGACGGATTACTTCTTAAATGTCGTACCTGACGTAAAAATCGGCGACGCTGGGCAACAATTTCTGGACGCTTTTATTTAAAATTTCTGTTGTTGGATTTTCCGTATTTCATCCCAAGTTTCTTTTTCATGGTTAAATGCCACGGAAGTTCTCCCATCTTTAAATCCAGTCTTCGATTTGAACTTGGCCAAACCATTATCAAGATTCGGATAATTACCTTCTCGGTGAATTTCAGTTATTGCTGTTCCAGCAGCTGACAGTTGAAAGTCGTCCAAGCGTTGGCGCCTTTGGCCGTTATTTCGCTGCCGTTATGAACCGCGGAACTGTAGCCTCTGCTGCGGCTGGAGTGGCACTTGTTTCAGCGGGTAGTTGCACGCCTTCGTTAACTATTTGAAAACACAACTGAAAGAAACCTTTGTTGCATCTGACGTTTCTTGGAAAACGGCATTCTTGCTCTTTGTTGGTTCCTCAAAGGGTCAAAGGGTTTTAGCGAGCGTTAACCGCACCCGGTAATCTGCCCGACGAAGCCCTAAGGCCCTATGTCTGCAACACCCGGAATGGATTCTCAGGAGGTCTTGCTTCGCAGATAACAATAGACATCCCAAATAATTTCCCTAGTTGGCTGTGGGCCTGTGAATCATTTAACCTCTTTGAAGACACGTTAATAGACACCATTTTGTGACTGTTGTACTGGCGGTTTTTTTTACCCATAATGCTAGTCGTGGCGTTGTACTGGAGTGGACAATCGATATTTTTTTTAAGCCACGCCCAGTTTACAAATCTCGTACGGATTATAGGGACGACGCTTCTATTAAAGTGGGATTCTGGTTGAGATATTCAGAAATACATAGTCCCAACAACAGTCCCGCTCTGTTGGAAGAGGCATTTGCAAAATCCAAGGATCCATCTATGCTTTCGCCGAACGGGGCGGCGGTTGGGTTATATCTCACATCCATAACCTAATAATTAGAGTGTCAAAGTATAAACCATTACGAGCATCGACATACATCCCTCTTCCAAACGCACTTGCTGGCAAGAATAAGGTGGTGGTGAACATTCAAAATTTAAATGATCAGAAATGCTTTCTGTATGCCGTCCTGGCAGCGGCTCTGCAGTTGGACAGCGTCAACCCAACTGCCACAGATTCAAAGATATACTCGATTCTTCCATGCTGTCTTACCCTACTAACATCGCCAAAATTGACAAGTTTGAAAAGGTAAACGATCTTTTCATCAATATCATCGGTTATAGCCACGTAGAGGAGTTACACCTGCTTTGAGTCTCTAAAAACTTGGACGGACTACCAATCGACCTTCTATATCTGTATGAAGACGAGAATGATTCGGAAACTCTAAACACCCATTATTGCGCTATTACAGACGTAGCTGCTTTACTGCAATATCGAGATTCTGATTCCCACTCCAAGTTTTATTGCAGGTTCCTGTTTCGCCGGTTTTGGAAAGGAATGGATGTTTCTAGCTCATAGGAAACAATGTGTCAAAGTTAATCCCATACAAGCTCTTAGATTCAAGAAGTCAGGAGAAAACTCTCTCGTATTCAAGCACTTTAACCATCAAAACCCCTTAACCAACATCGTATATGCCGACTTTGAATGGCTCCTTTGTCCTATCCAAACCGCTCAACCCGACACTTCGACGAGTTCAACCACCAGAATCCATTAACACCTTCCTTGTAGTTTCGGCTACATTCTATTGGAACACGACGGGAAGATTATATGTTACAATTATTACTTGGGAGAAGCCGCTGTCGACGTGTTTTATAAATGTATGGAAGAAGAAGCTCAATATTATGCGAACCTACTGAAAAATGCAAAACCCCTCCACCTCAGCCCATCCGAAGAAACAGATTTAAGGAATGTCTGGATTTGTCATCATTGCAAGGAAGCCTTCAAGAAGTGCATTGAGAAATCTAAAGTACGGATCGTCGACAATAAGGTGAGGGATCAGTGCCACATCAGTGGGAAATACAGAGGAGCTCCTCATCCAAACTGCAACCTATCTGCTCGAGAACGAAAAACCATTCCCGTTGTGTTTACGGCTTGGAAGGGTACAATATGCACCTCCTAGTATCAACAGTGTACAAGTTTCCAGGAAAAGTAGATGTTATCATTATGATTAGCAGTTTCAGACCATAACCATTAAGGATCACGTCAGTAAAGTCAATCTTCGTTTATAGATAGCGTCAATTTCTTAAACGCTTCCCTGGATACTCTAGTAAAAAATCGCAGGAACGACAACTATGGTTTACCCATCCTCGAGGCAGCTTTAGATTCTGGATTGGAATCTACTTGGTTTTTGGAGAGCACCATGCGGGAACATGAGCTGAACCTGTTAACGCAGAAGGGTGTTTATCCGTACGAATACATAAGCGACATGTCCGTTTTCGACGAGGAAGATCAACCGTCGAGGCACTCGTTCTACTCTCGATTGAAAGACGAGATGTTGGTGGGAGACGAGTACGTGCGAGCGCTAAACCTCTGGCTGAGGATGAAATCTAAGGTATTCCGTACTTACAACCAGATATACCAAATGACCAACATTTTCCTGCTTGCTGAGGTTTTTGAAAATTTCCGAAAATTGTGCCTCGAAAACAACAAGCTGGATCCCAGTTATTACATCTCCTCTCCAGGATTCAGCTGGGCAGTTCTCCTTAGGATGCAGGATCCAGAATTGGAGCTATTCAATCACTCCGGGTAGCATAATCTCGTATCTTCTGGCACCAGAGGCGGAGTTTCGTTCATTGGAAAGAGGCACTTGAAAGCTAATAACAAATACCTGCCTCTTTATGTCCCTAATAAACCCTCTGTATACTTAGTGGATTTGGACATGAACAACCTCGACGGTGTCGTCATGTGTGCTAATCTCCCATAGGACGAGTTCCGCTATCTAACCAGGAAGGAGAGTAGAGCTTTGGACATAGACACCGTACCGGACGACGCTGACGTGGGATATATACTGGAAGTGGATCTCGAGTACCACAGAGAGTTGCACGACTCGCAGAACGATTATCTACTAGCTCCGGAGAAGATCGACATTGTAAAGGAGGTGATTTTCCCCATTCTTTAAATCTTGCGGAAAATTTAAACTACAAGATCAAGTCCTGCTCCAACACCAAACTCGTCTCGAACCTTCTGCACAAGAAGAAGTACATCCTTCACTATAGGAACTTGAAATTCTACCGCCGTCACGAAATAGTTCTTCGTCACATCCGAAGGGTTCTAGCTTTCAACAAAAGACCGTCGATGAAAACTTACATCGAGTTCAACACTGCAAAAAGGCAAGAAGCCAAGGACTACTTCAAACTGCTTAATAATTCAGTTTTTGGTAAAATGTTGGAAAATAAGCAAAGTCGCCTCGATGTGAAGCTGTGCACCGACGAGAAAATGGCGCTGAAATACATCTCGCAACCGCACGCCGAATCCTTCAAGATTCTAAATGAAACCTTGTGCAACTCAACCACAGTATTCGTAATGCACTGCGCAATCTCCCAACCTACTCTGGATTTACCATACTAGAACTCTCCAAACTGTTCATGTTTGAATTCCACTACGACTACATTCTGCCGAAGTACAGGGACCGTGCCAAACTCCTTTTCACCAACACGGACAGCCTCTGCTACAAATTCAAAACGGAGGACTTCTATCTAGACATGCTTGCCGGCAATGACCGTTTCGACACGAACAACTATTCGTCGAATCATCTTCTCTTCTCCAGCACTATTAAATAAGTGTTGGGGAAAATGAAAGAAGTAATGGGCAGCGTCCCCATCCTAGAGTTCATCGGACTCTATCAAAAAGTACTCTGTCAAACTTCTGAAAAAGGTTGCTATCAAGAAGGCCAAGGGCATGCAAAAAGATTTCGTGCAGAAACATTTGAAATTTGACGACTACGAAGCAGCCCTAAAATCGATGGCACCTGCACAGAAGGGAAGCTGGGCCATGGTTTCCAGCGTCGGCCACGGGCTGAGTACCGTTTAAATATCTAAATCCCTCCTCTCACCTTATGACGATAGGAAGTATACATTGAACAATGGCAAAGATACTCTATCCATCGGTCACTACAACAGCGGCGCTTGGGAGGAGTACACGGACAATTTCGAATCGGACGTAGAAGTGATGAGCGACGAGGAAGGGAAGGAAATATTATCCCTCCAGTTGAAAAAGCGCGAATCCCAAAAAATGTGCAAAGAAAAAATAACCGAGGAGAACGAGAAGGCCGCCCGCAGGGCCGTCGTATTGGAGAACCGTCGGACAAAGTTGGAAGACTTCACGGTGTGGAAGAAGGAGAGTAGAAAGAAAGACGCTACCAGAAATTATAAATCCTGCTCTCAGGAAACAGAGAGGCAGAGAAAAGCTAGATTGGAGAAAATGGCCGCCAGTAAAAGAAAAGCTCAAACTCGAGAAACTAAAGAACAAAGAAGGACTATTGGTAAAAAGAAGCCTCCTGACAGGCAAATTCGCATTATGTGAACTTGTGGCCTTTTCATTTGCCTGCAGGAGGCTTCTTTATACCAATTCTCACTGCGCCGCAAATTAATTGCTTGATTAAAAGAAGGCCTAGATTGGAGAAAAAAGCTGGTAATAAAAGAAAAATTCTGGTAACAGAAACGGAGGATGAAAGAAAGCTTAGGTTATCGAAAAGAACAGCTTGAGAGACTATATTACGATGATCTCCGGAGACATCATAGGTATGCTTTACCTCCTGGGTGGTGTGGAAAAAATCCATATTATTATAGCAAAAAAACTATAGTCTCTAAAACCTTTCAGGAAAATTTGTGTACCTTTACTGGAGACAGATAGTGACGTCATTCAAAATGGCGGTATTTTTCACGAGTACTTGATGTCACTTCCGATTTACATAGGTGCCGCCATGTCGGAAAATGGTCACACTTCATGGGCACCGCCATCTTGAAAAAGAATGACGTCACTTTCAGTCCTCACTAGGATGTATCAAATGGCCAGAAAAATGTAGCAAAAAGCATTTTTGCCTAACTCTCCTCTAGATTGACGAAAACCTTAATGTAGCAAAATGTACTTTTCCACCCTACTCCAGATTGACGAAAACTTCCGGTCAAAAGGTCATGGGGGCATGTCCGCAAATAGCGTTTTACCGCTACTTACTTCAGTCTCCAAATGTTTCTTAGATTTTACTTATTATTCCCCTTTATTTACTTAGTTATTATCAAAGCAACCTTTTACTACACAAGTTATATATTCACCCACAAATCCTCATAGGAGGGATAAACGTAATCAATCTAAATTATCGTTAGATTCTGGGAGGGGACAACTATTACCCCTTACCAGAAATTCTTATAATATGTATTAAAAGAAAATCTAATAAGAATCTTATAGGAAAGTGGGACATATGCCTATAAGAATTCCTATACATCTTATACAAACTTCTTATTAGATTGTAAGGCGCATTCTTATCAGATCATATAAGCTAGTCTTATGAGATCTTATACGTTATTCTTATAAATCTTATAAGTTAGTCTTATAAGCTCGTACATAATGCTCTATTGGATCTTATAAAATGTTCTTATAGGATCTTATAGGATGTCCTTATTGGATATTATAGGACATTCTTATAGGGTCTTATAGGTTATTATTATGGGAACTGATCGGATATTCCTACGGCAGGTAATAAGATGTTCTTATAGGATGTTATAGTTTATTCTTATGAGATTCCTATCCTAGTCTTATAAGGTATTATTATTATTTCTTATAAGTAAAGCTATTACAATTAAATAGGTAATTATATTTAAGCTTGTTAAAATTGTCAGCAAATTTTAGATGCTCAGGTTTTGAAGTGATATAAATAAATAGAATTAGCTATAGTATGTATGCGCTGTAGCCATTTTGTTTATTTATATCACTACAATAACTACAGCAAGCATGTTTTAAATTATACTTTCACCAGATTTTAACACTTGTGGCAACTTACTTTAAAGGGACAAGAAAAACAGCACTGAATGTTTCATGCCTTACCGTACTAAAATGGCATCTAAATTTTAGTTAGGTGTAAAGTAAAAAATAATGTTACTGCAGTCGCTATTTTGGCAAGTAGGGACCAAAACTCTCTTACTCCTTGCCAAAATTCGGTCGCTATTTGGCAAGTAGTGAGCAACATTGATGAAGATTGGGCTTATCTCTAGGACAAAATATTGCAAATTTACACATTTTGTTCAGAAGCACATGTGGCACGCTTCACCAGTGTTGGTTACCAGATGCCAAATAGAGGAAAAGGACTATTCGAAAGATGGCGACTTCAGTTAGGGCATACTCGCCAAAATGGTGACTGTGAATCCCAAGTTTCAAATTATCAGTTCATCGAAAAATGCAATAGCACTTACTTTGAAATACGGGAATCATCTTCATAGCACAGTATACACACAATTTTAAATAAATAAAGATATCAGTACCAAGATCTTCTGCAAATATTGGACTGTTAATACCAGCTCACCACACTTTTTTTCTATTATTTATTTTTTCTAAAGTTACTTCCTGTTTTAATGGACAAAAAACGTTCAAATCTTAACGTAAAAAGTTGCAAGGGATTGCTGTACATGGTCCAGTTGTAGTGATTTTGTGGATGTCCGTCTTTATTGGGGCCGAGTTGTGGTTTTCATTGAATAACGTGAGAACCATTTAAGCACTCACTTTTAAATTAGCATCATTCGAAGGTGATCAAAAAGACGGTTAAATGGTATATTGAATGTCAAATCGTTCAATTTTTGGTGGAATTATGGTAAAAAACAACTTTCCAGCAACCATGAAAAATAAAAAGGATTGACCTGCACACATCTAACCGCCAAGAATTTTTTCCAAGACCTAAAACTATATAGTTATTATTACGAACCTTGAAGACATGGTACCAAACTTTTTAGGAGCTATTATGCTAAACGATTAAAAAAAACTGAAAACAGCCTGAACTCAGAATTATCTTTCATTTCTACATTTCAAAACCGTAAGTTACATTTTTTGAATTATATTAGACACGAATATCACCAATTAAAATGGAAATGTTGGAATCTTAATAAAAGATGCACAGTTTTATAACCAAAACGTTCGTAGGCTACTAGCCTACCGAGAATTTGTTAAGTTGTGTAAAGTTTGTCCTATTTAGATTACAAAGATGTAAGCAGTTAGCATAAGCTCACAGTAATTCTAAGGAATTACGTTGTTAAATGAAACAAACAGGAATCATCGTTGGTCACGTAGATCAGAGCATTATGATCAGAGTGTGTGTTTGTACGTGCATAGATCCACAATTTCGTTCAACCCAACTTACGCACGCTAACACCCAGCCATGGCCGTGCGATTTGGCTGCTTCTCCACGCTTTCATTTTCAAGGTCAAAGACGTTACCGCTGCATCGATGATGCATGCAAATTCCCTTTCTACTCCTACGGTTTCATACCACAAACAATGTTTGTACGCTCATCGAAATGTTCTTTGTTGATCACCAGACGTTTAAACATCTTTCCACATTCGGATCACATTTATATTGCAATAGAAAACTTGAAAACTTCAGAAATGCACAGTTAGAGCACAAATCACAATCTTGGATCATGGTAGCCGCCATCTTGGTAGAAGCCCCCTCTTAAGTTTGAAAGCAAGAGAGCTGGGATTGGGCAGCTACGGGTCACATGACCGTCATTTCAAGCAATCAGATTTGTTGACACAACAGCTGATAGAACACTAGCACACTAGGCTACAAATTTTTAACTAAAATGCGCAAGAATGAATAATCACCAAATAAAAGCGTGATTTATAGAGTTAATAAAAAGTAAAATAAATTACAACTTAAAATCTGCTGTCTGATGCTGCTCAGCGATCTGTTAACATTGAGTAGCATCAGCATTAAGGTTGGTGGAAGGGGAGAAAGTGAATTTTGTTGTGTTCAGTGGGCAGAAGTACCCAGTAATCTCTTATGGAGGGGGCATGCAGACAGAGAAATAGCTGGGGCTGAAATGTTGAAGACTTTTTTCTAGTGTTTTTTTTTCTTTTATCGATAGTTGTGTGGTGTTTATCCCATGCCTGCTCACATTTCCGAGGAAACTGAAGCATTTTACAGTATATCACTGCCGCATCCTGCTTCCAGAGAGGAACTTATTTAGCATGAGAACACGTTGGAGGTTGGGGAATGATCTCTAGCCCACCATTCGTTTTCCCTGCATCACTGCTCAAGAGTATCTACCCCCTTCCACTTCTGGTGTTCTTTTTTTTCCTTTCCAATTAACAAATTAAATCGAGAGTTGCTCTTGATAACGGATAGTCAATTTTGGCCCGGGATTTTGGGGGAGTGCTATAAACTTTCCCAGTCAGGTCCGGGGAAGCTGAAACCTTTTAAGACAATGAAGTTCCTAACGTGACGCTAGGAACGCAATTTTAACCATCTTTCTTAAACACTAACTCTACCCAGCAAACAGCTATAAATTTGGCACTTTTACTACCCAACCTAGGCCATGAAGCCGACGAGCCACTAGGGCTAGAGGCCTTTCGGCAATCGCAGATTCCCCCGCCTTGCCAGTCTGCTTCTGTAACTAATTATTGACTAAGTGAGCAAACTGTGTAAAAATCAGTATTGAGGAGCTGTCCGAGTGTGCATATTTTACATATTTTTTTTTCAAAATTATCCACCTGATGTGGACCAAAAAAAGTGCTTTGTACGTTTTATTTACAACTGTCATATTTGTGGAATAATTTTTAAAAAAATGCAGTAATCTGCAGATAAAAAAAGGTCATTATTGTTTTTTTTAGTTTTTGTAATACATTTCCTTGGTCTTGTGTTATCTGAAGCAAAGTGCTTTTGTTAAGTGTAACAAGAGCTCAATTTTGGACTAATATTTTCGAAAAAGAATGAATTCTATTAAGGGAGGGATAAATTGGGGATTTGAACAGGGGACTCATGCGTAGATCTCGGGGGCCGAAATAATGTTTAAAATAGGTCATGTAGCCCTTAAAGAAGGTTGGTAGTCACACTACCCAGATGGTGAATACTAGGTGTGATTTGTCCGAGGTTCCCTTTTCACTCACTAACCTGATAAAATTTAATGAAGTTAGTCTTTGAGTAAAGACTACAACCTGTTACTTCCCTTAATAATGCTAAATTTTTTAATAATTTTAAAATAAATGTACGCATATATTAATTGCTGCAGTAGGTCCTTTCTCGCTTTTGTATAAAGGGCTTGCTATGTTGCTGTCAAGCGCAGCTAACTCGGTAATACGACAGATACAACAAAGTTTGCTAATTTTAATGAGCTTACATTTATTGTGCAATAAATTTATATTAGTAACTTTAAGCTAAAAGTTTGACAAAAGAATAAAAATTCTCTGTAATGCAATATTGTATTAGCTTGTCTACAGTGTCTTATAAGATGCACACATTCCTATTCAAATATCGTACTGGCAGGATCTTACAAAGCTTATGTCAAAATGGTTATAAGATCTAGTACATAGGATCCTACCAATTTCATAAGATCCTGCCAGGTTAAGATACTTGAAGAGGAACTTCTGCAAAATCTTACCCTTGACTAGGATCGTAAATAGTATCGTACCAAAGTTAATAAGATCTTGACAAGATCTTGAAAGGCAGGAAAAAATAACAGGATTTTGTACAAGATCTTTACAGGTTTGTAAAATCTTGCTACATCATGTAGGAACCTTCCATTTCTTAAAAGATCAAACAGGATCCTACAAGATTTCAACATGGGTGGGTGACATTAAATTTTTCTGAGGTGCAGTAATTTTTTGCAATACCGAAACCAAAAGATACTCATTCTCGGCAAGATTTACGATTTAACTTAGTATTAATCTTTTATGGGAAAACATAGGAACACTAGTTTTTATAGCGAAGCTTATAAGGCAATCTCATACAAAACCTTATACGAATTCTTATTGGGATTCTAATAAGATACAATCTTGTACGAACCCTTATACGATTTCTCCTAGGTATTGTTTAAAACAGAACCTTATACGAAACCTTATAAGATTCCTTATAGGAAGTCTTATAGGACAAAACCTTATATGAAACCTTATACAATTTCTTGTAAGACTGCCTATTACATACAAGATCTTGTATGAATATCCTATACAACAAATTCTTCTTGTAAGATATCTTACAAGCATTCGTATAGGAAGTAGGTTTGACTTATAAGATGTATAATATCTTATAAGTAAATTTCACATTCTTATATGAATTTCTGGTAAGGGATTTTACACCAGAATAAAAAACTTACTACAAAAATTGGTAATGCCGGGTGCAAGGGAAGTTGTGAGCAACACGCAATTCGTTAAAGAAACGATTCACCCATTTTAATTAATTTTACATTAAGACCTAACTTCAAAAAGAAGGTGGAAATCATTGTACCACAAAACTTGTATAGCATGTGTTGGTACTAGACTGTCATTCACCCCACAAAACAATGGATATAGACAATATTTATTAATATTATTATTATTATTATTATTATTATAATCTGGATCAAATAACAACCGTGGAATTATGAAGCTTCAGTGGACCGTTTTAAGACATTCCGTGAGTAGTTTGAGTGATTATTAGTGAATTTACGTGCATATTTGAACGCCGGTTCAAACGAAGCAAGCAAGCAAAAACTACGGAAGTCTATTTGAAGCAACCTACTTTTTTCTAATTTTACAACGCGTGCCGAACAACTACAGAATCTTCTAACGGCCATCACACTTCTGATTTAATTATGGCACGATGTGGCGAGTGTGAAAACAAAATTGTGATTAATGAGGAAGAGTTTCTAATATGTGCTACATGCAGTGGAAAAATTCACCATGACAAAAAATGCTCGGGCCTTTCGGAATCTACAATTAGTGCAATGGGAGAAAAGAAAAAAAAAGCCTGGATCTGTCGAAGATGTAGAGTGACAAAGAATCGGAAACACTCTGAAAAAGAAGATGACCCGAATCACTCGGAGGATGACGAAGATCCGCCCCCAGCCCAAAGTTGTGACGAATTTATGGGATTGGAAAAAAAATTGATAAGCTTAAACTTGCAAATGATAAAATACTGGAATTACTCGAAGAACACAACAGATGTACCGCCATGGAAAACGAAAATAAAGACATCATAAAGAACAACGGAAAAGCGAATTTAAAACTGGAACAAATTGATGATACACTTAAAAAAATCACAGAAGCCAACGACGAAATTCTTAAAAGTGTTGAATTCATAAACAAGAAATATGATGAAGTCATGCTAAGTCTAAAACAAATTGAGGAGTTCAAAAAACAGGTGAACACAAGATCGGACAACTTGGAAAAAACAATACAACACCAACCTACAAACAATAGTGATTTTTGCGGAAACAATGAGGATGAAAACTCCACACAAGACACAACTGACATCAAGAAAACAATCAAGACTTTGAAACAATCGCAAGAAGAGAGTAATCAGTACAGCAGAAATAGAAATATAGAGATTTACGGAGTGGAGACCGAACCTAAAGAAGATTTACGAGATACAATATACAGGATTGCTGAAGCTCTTGAACTTAAAGACTTTAACGATAACTGGATTGACAAGGCACATCGCCTCCCACCGAAACATAACAAGACTCCATCAATACTTATGCAATTTCGAAGCCGTACTGCTAGAGATACATGGCTAAACAACTAAAAAAAAGGGGGTCTGATAAACAGTGACATTTTCTGAAATAATAACACAGATCGGATTTACATCAACGAATACCTTACACCATTCTATAAAGGCTTGCAGTGGAAATCAAAACAGGAACTTAGCCAACATTTCAAATATATCTGGTTTAAGGAGGGCAAAATTCAGGTAAAACAAGATGAAAAGGACAGAAAACCAAAATTCATAAAAAATGAGGAAGACCTGGCCACATTAATTAACAACATGGTAAAAAAGTAAAAAAAAAAAAAAACAGTAGCATACAAACTTATGTTGACATTTGCTGAAAATTATTCGTAAAATTCATGTTCGAAAAAGAAGAATTACAAGACAATTACATAAATGCAATATGCGAAAATTTTGATGAGCTGGATGAACATATAAACAGTGCCCCATCAAATAACTTAAAATGTATACACACTAATATACGCAGCTGTAGACACCACTGGGACTCCTGGTTGGCTGAATTTTATACAGCTAATATTAATTGGGACTTTATCGCCCTATCTGAAGTCAATATCACTGAAGAGGAATGTGACCATTACTACATAAAAGGTTATAAACAATTTGGAAATTGCAGAATCAACTCAAGAGGAGGGGGAGTGCTCATTTTCATTAATGAAAACACAGTTGGTAAGACAATCTTCAAGAAAGTAAAAATTGATGTAAATGAAGGAGTATCGTGTACCTTTGAATTTAACGAGAATGTTTTTGAGATCCTCACAGTATATAAAAAACCTTCGGTTAGCAGACAAGCTTTTATTAAAAAACTTAAAGAATATATTAATAGTGTTAAAAAAGACATTAATTTTATCCTTCTTGGTGATTTGAACTTAAATATTTTAGAGGGATATCAAGACTCAAATGAACTGCATGATATTGAGAAATTTGAAAACTGCATGGCATATCTTGGTTTAACTGCCCATATTAACTCACCAACCAGGGAAGAAGTTAAAGAAAATAAACTAGTCAGATCATGTATTGATTTAATTTATAGCAGATTAAATAAGTACCTTTGTAACTCGTTCATTATAAAAATTAAAATAGCTGATCATTATTTGACTGCAATTCAAATTTTAAATGAGAAGAATGTAAAAATGTCTAAGGAATCCCAAAATGTTTACTTTCATAAACTAAATCATAATGGCATCATTTTACATTAAAAAAACCATGATTGGAAATATTTACAGTGCATGAGAAACCCAAATGATATTTACAAGGAAATTGATGCTGTTGTCAGGAATATACAGGGTGTTCGGAAATTGGTGTCAAATATTTTGAGGGTCCGCTGTGTGATCAAAGATAAGAAGAAAAAGTCCTATAAACATGGGTCCGGAAATGCACCAGTCTTTAGTTACAGCCCTCCCCCCCCCCAGGTTTGGGGTAAACAGTTCTTAAATACCTCGTAATGATTCACCGTTTCCATTCCAAACTCAGAATATGTGCCATATCATACCTGGTATTTCAGTACTTCATAATACAGTATTGGGCTCACAACTTATCAGAGGGAGAGGTAATTTTCTTATGGGGGGGGGGGGAATCAAACGTGGGGGAAGAGAGGAGTAACTGCTTTGGTCTTGTACTTTAATGAAACAAATTGTACATACCAGAAAAAACACATCGTATCACATTACTGTGTGATTGAAAACAATCGAGAAATGAAACATCATTAAGCAAACAGAAAAATGGCTACTCAAAGTTTTACTGAGTATCATTGCATTTGCGGCTCTGCTGCAATTAACTGCAATACGCATCCGCAAAAGACCTCCTCTCCAGAACATTCTGTGACAAGCAACTCAAAAAGATAAATACGACGGAAAACAAACTAAACGTAAGCGTTTTATCATAGTAGGTGCTCAAAATGACCCCCCTCTGCCTCGATGCAGTTTCGAAGCCGCTGCGCCATGGACCGACGAACCCGTTCAAAGATTCCAGGGGTTGTGCGAATCTGGTTGCATCCATCCACAATCCATTGGCGAAGTACACCTGCATTGGGAATTGGTGTACTGTACACGACTGACTTTAAGTGTCCCCAAAGATAAAAGTCTAACGGGTTTAACTCCGGAGATCTAGCAGGCCATGCTATTGAGCCTGCACGTCCAATCCATCTGTCAGGAAAGCTTCCATCAAGGTAATGTCGGGCCAAAAGGCTGAAGTGAGCAGGTGCACCATCGTGCATAAGCCACATTCGTGTCCTGACTGCCAGGGGAACGTCTTCCAGTAGTTGGGGCAAGTCATACTGGAGGAAATGGAGGTAGGTTTCTCCATTTAGGCGTCGAGGTAGAAAAAAAGGCCCTACCAAATGATCACCAACAATTCCAGCCCAAACGTTTAGACTAAATTGTTGTTGATGTCTAGATTGTTGTACCTCGTGCGGATTTGCATGGTCCCAAAGATGGTTGTTGTGATAGTTGAATATGCCATCACGTGTGAAGCCAGCCTCATCTGTAAACAGGATAGACGGCAGGAAATGAGCGTCTGCTCCACATTCATGATTCAGTCGCACACAGAACGCTCGTCGTGGTGGAAGGTCGGCCTCGCCAAGACCTTGGACACGTTGCAAATGGTAGGGGTATAGCAGGTTATGATGCAAAATGTCCCAAATCGTCGAATTACTGACACCCTCTCTGCGTGCAATGCGTCGTGTGCTATCCGATGGATTTTCTGCTATGTGCGCGAGAACTCTGTCTTCCAAGCCAACAGTTCGCACAGTTCTGGGTCTTCCAGCATCCGATGTCCGTCTCCCAAATGAGCCTGTTTCCCGTAAGCGCTGGTGGATACGACTGAACGTTCTAGCACATGGCAAATTCCTGTCTGGATACCTTTGAGCGTAGAGACGTCGTGCTTCCAATGCATTCCATCTGCAAGACCATACATGTAGTGCATGTCTGCCAGTTCGATGTCTGGATACTCCATACTTAGGGAAGAGAACTACCGAACAGTAAACGTGAACAAAGGATCACAATGTCACCTTTAGATTTAAGTCATCAAGTGATTTAACAAACCCCTGTATTAACAAGAAGTCGTCTGTCAACCCCGAAATGTGGACTCTCCAAATGGTGTTCAAGGTCACCTTATACAGATATGCGAATGTTCAATTTGAATTTGTGATTACAGTACTTTTTCGCATCACAAACGTTGTTGTTTTTGTCAATAAATGTTATTACATTCTGGAAGGGAGATCGTAACAGGGGGATAGCAACTAATGAATGGCAGAGCTTGCCCGCTGTAATGTAACTTTTAAGACTTCTAAGTTATTGTTTTTTAGAAGTTGGGTTTTCAAGGATTTTTGTCTTTAACACTTAAAACTACAAAGAATCTGAGGTGGAGATTTACCTCCAAATCAAAACCAAGTTTATGCGATGATTTTTGTGGAAGCTGGAGCGTTAGACAAAGGCAACAAACAAACAAATAAGCAACCAAATTCAAATGTGTTGGTTGAGTACAGTAATGTTGTTCTCGCCGCTTCGGCCAATGAAATAAGTGATCATCCGAATTCTAAGGATTCCCCCACTTTTACGTTTTAAGCTTCTTTGCTTGAAGAGTAGAAAACAAACACATTAAATCCCTCACTTTTAATGGCGAGGATACCCGATTGATAATGTTTGGTGCTCTCCACAGAGATGTACGTACAGTAGTTGTTTTTTTTTTGGAGGGGGGGGGGCACAAACTTGGAAAACGATGTAACCTACTTGGTCTTTACACGTAATGAAAGAAAGTACAGTACTACTTTCGATTGTTTTCAATCACACAATGTGTTTTTTCTACAATTTGTTTCATTAAAGTACAAGACCAAAGCAGTTACTCCTCTCTTCCCCCACGTTTGATCCCCCCCCCCCCCATAAGAAAATTACCTCTCCCTCTGATAAGTTGTGCGACCCAATACTGTATTATGAAGTACTGAAATACCAGGTATGATATGGCACATATCCTGAGTTTGGAATGGAAACGGTGAATCATTACGAGGTATTTAAGAACTGTTTACCCCAAACCTGGGGGGGGGGGGGGCTGTAACTAAAGACTGGTGCATTTCCGGACCCATGTTTATAGGACTTTTTCTTCTTATCTTTGATCACACAGCGGACCCTCAAAATATTTGACACCAATTTCCGAACACCCTGTATATATAAAATCAACACTGTAACACACAAAAAAGGAAAGAATAAAAAAAAGGGAAATACGTATAGACATGAGTGGATGAATCATGATCTACTGGAACTCATCAATAAAAAAAATAAACTTTGGCATTCTATAGCTAAGCTTAAACAACCGAACATAAAACTAATTGAAGAATATAAAAGCCTTAAAAAAATGTCGCCAATCAAGTGAATAATGCTAAAACTAACTTTTATAAAACATACTTTGAATCAAATAAACATGATAGTAAAAATATTTGGGCAAAAATTAATAAAATTTGCGGGAAAAAAAATAAAAAAGGAAATGTGGATGACCAAATAAAAAAAATTTTGAGAAAACTAATGAACAATCCCTGTGTAAAAATTTTGCAGACTTTTTCATAAATGAGGTCCCTCATCTCAAATCTCTAAAAGCGGCTGGCAGACATAAATTATCCGTTATTAATAATTGTGAGAATAGACATAAAAAATCCTGTTCTAATTCAATGCAGATTCTGAAACCTAATAAGATGATATCATTAATATTATTAAAAACTTAAAACTAAAGAAATCGACTGGTCATGATGGCTTTTTATTAGAGTATTTTGCCAATAGCATGGAACAGACTGCAGAATTTATGAAAATATTAATAGATGCTATCATTGACACTGAAACTTGGCCTGACGAACTTAAAAAACAGACAATAAGACCAATTTAAAAAAAAGGTGAAAAAAATATATACAGTAACTACCGACCAATTGCCTTGCTTCCTGTTCTTAATAAAATTATTGAGAAATATTTTGCGAACTGTATTCACAAATTTCTAAACAAATTTCAACTTTTAAATAAAAATCAGTTTGGATTTAGAAAGGGAATTGGAACTTTAAATGCACTCAGTGTAATCAACAATGATATTTTGAATGCACTGAATAAAAGTAAACATGTTGGTGTTATTTCAATTGATCTTAAAAAAGCTTTCGATACTATCGATAAGAAAATTTTGTACAATAAATTATTGAATATTGGCATTAGAGGAAAAATGCTTCACATTTTGGCAAATTATATGCATATAGACAATGTGCAGTAAAAATTGCAGATTCTCAAAGTGATTGGAACATTGTTCAATACGAGGTTCCACAGGGATCAATTCTTGGTCCTCTACTCTTCATAATTTACATAAACGACTTGCTTGAAGAAAAATTTTATTGTAAAATTACCCTATATGCTGATGATATTCTTATGATTTCAATGAATAAGAAACAAGAAAAAATGATCTTAAATCTACAAGATGACTTTAATAATCTGAATCGCTATTTACATAATAATGAATTATTTATTAATAACGAGAAAACACATTTTTTTGCATGTGGCGACCTCACATACTGAAAAGAAAAAATGTACAATTTACTCGCACAATGAAAACTGTTTGAATAATCTCATTTGTAACAAATGCCCACAGATTAAGCAAGTTGCATCATTGCGTTACTTGGGAATCTTAATTGACGAGAATTGGAAATTTTATTCGCACGTAGAAACTCTAAAGAAAAATTTACGTAAAATTATTTCTACGCTTTTCCTAATAAATAAAACTTTTGGCATCGAAATTAAAAAAAATTCTATATGAGTCATGGATACTGTCTCAAGTACGTTATGCATGTACCATTTTTTTATCAACAACTGAAAACTATATTGAAAGACTTCAGAAAACTCTAAATAAAGCAACTAAAGCTCTTTTTGGAAATTCGCAAAACTCTTCGACAAAAGACATACTAAAAAAATACAATCTTTTAAGCTTTAATAAATTGTTCAAATTGACATTGATTGTTAACACCTATTATGACAATACTTATCAAAAGAAAACACACAGAGAGGGTCGAAACTTTTCCGCTTGGTTGCAAATATCAACATGGAGAAATTCATATGACAAAATATGCCTGGAATTTACCAATCCAACAATCCTTAATGAGATACCCACCGAAATTAGAAAGCAAATAAATAGAGGGAATATTAAAAGGATTATAAAAAATTGGCTTCTAACCTTGTTATAACATTATAATTGAAAACTACCATGTATGAACTCACTGATTAATGAAAAATATGTACATATTTTGTTGTTATTTGTTAATATTTGATATATCAGTGCACTTACCGTGCATGTACATGCTTAGTTGCTGTACCATACTATACTGTATACTGAAATAAATATTATTATTATTATTATTATTATTAATGCTATTTATCAAAGATGATTTTGAAGTTACAGTAAATGAATTTGATTGGGATGATAATAATATAATTGAAATTGATTTGGACAAGGAGAACATAGAAAATAAAATTAGGCTTATAGCTATATATAGAAAACCAAATACCAGTAAAAGAGTATTTATAAAAAATTTAAAAGACTTGATAAAAAATAACAATGAAAAATGTGCATTTCAAATAATAGTTGGAGACATAAATATTGACATATTAAAAAACACTGATGGTGTTGAAGATAAACATGAACAATTATTAATCGATAAATATGAAAATACATTAGCTGAACTCGGATATGATAAAAAAATTGATTCACCAACAAGAGAAGAAATTGTATTTAAAAATGGAAAATATATGATACAAAAATCGTGTATAGATCATATTTATGTAAGACATAGGTTAGGTGACGCAAAAGGAGGGACACTTACTGAAAAAATTTCTGATCATAACTTTACAATGTGTTGGATGTGGAACAAAGATAAAAGTGATACTAAATTTAAAGCAAAAACTGTAGAAAATGAAAAGTATGTCAAACTACATCATCATAAGATTATAAAAGAAATGAATGAAATAAACTGGGACTGTTTAACTGAAAAGACTTGTCCGAACGCGATTCATAATGAAATCATTAACAAAATAAACAGTATTTATCAGGATAATGTAATAAAAGAAACTCCTAATAACAAAAAAATCTATAAAAAATCAGAAGAAAAAAGAAAGGAGTGGTTAACTGACGAGTTAGTAAAACAAATAAACAATAAAAATAAACTATGGAATAAAATCAGGAAAACTGAAGAAATTACCGAAGAAATAATTACAACTTATAAAACATTAAAAAGGGAAATTAATAAAAAAATTAAAGAATGTAAACAAAATTATTATACAATAAAATTAAGTTATTTGCAACAAAATAAAAAAACTATATGGGATGTTGTTGATGAAGTCACAGGTAAAATCAAAAAAGGAAATATTGATGTAGACATAAGAAACACATTTAAAACAGAAACTGCTATAGAAACAGCTAACGATTTTAATGATAGTTTTCTAAGTCAGGTACCAATCTTAAAAGAAAGTGTGAAGCGAGAACACACGGACTACAAAAAAGGGAAATACCACAGAGAACTAAATAAGGCACCAAAACCAAAAGATACTTTAATAAAAAAGACAATGTATTTAGATTTTGCAGAGGAAAATGAAATAATAACAATAATTAATGAACTGAAAAAAACAAAAGCAACAGGAATTGATAAAATTCAAACTGATCACATAAAGCAATCAAAAGTAAATACAGCAAAAGCAATTAAAATTCTTATTAATGCAATGATTGAAAATGAAATCTGGCCAGATATGCTGAAAATACAAATAATCAGACCAATATATAAAAAAGGTTTAAAAACAGATAAAAATAACTATAGACCAATAGCCTTGCTTTCAATTATTGACAAAGTAATAGAAAAATTCTTTGCAAACAAAATCAGACAGTTTTTAGAAAAAATGAAGCTGTTATCTAAAAATCAATACGGATACACACAAAATAAAGGTGCAACAGATCTATTGGTTGAAATCAATGAAATTATTACGAAGGCGTTAAATGAAGGGAAGTATGTAGGAGTCATTCTAGTGGATTTACAGAAAGCATTCGATACTTTCGACCAAAACATATTATTAAAAAAATGTGAACAATTAGGATTAAGAGGAAAAATACATAACATTATAAAAAGTTATCTGAAAAATAGACTAACGACTGTACAATTAAATGGAAAAAATAGCAAACTAAACAAAATCGATTTTGGTGTACCACAGGGATCAGTGTTTGGACCCTTGTTATACTTAATTTATACCAATGATATTTCAAACAACTTAGAAAAAACGCAAACTTATTTATTTGCTGATGACACAATTCTAATCTCAATAAACAATAACTATTCAGAAATGATGAACAATTTACAGGATGATTTTAATAAATTAAATGACTGGTTCATAACAAATGAATTATTCATTAGCAAAGAAAAAACAATCCAAATAGACATAAATGTGCCAAAGATGAATAAATTCAAAGAAATGTATATTATTAAACATTATGGGAACTGTAAAAACTTAAATAATAATACATTAACTAATGGATGCAATAACAACTGTTTAAAATTGGAAAAGAAAAAAGATGCAAAATATCTAGGGGTCAACATAGATACAAACTGGAATTTTAAACCTCATATCTTACGTGTTATAACAAAATTAAGACAAATTTTACCCAAATTATATCAATTAAGAAGTATTTTAAGCCCAAAAAATAAAA
This sequence comes from Lithobius niger, assembly GCA_023313725.1. Classification (NCBI taxonomy): domain Eukaryota; kingdom Metazoa; phylum Arthropoda; class Chilopoda; order Lithobiomorpha; family Lithobiidae; genus Lithobius; species Lithobius niger. The sequence continues at coordinate 74,452 of JAHWFP010124938.1, read as the reverse complement.
AAATTGTGTATGATGCGTGGGTAGGGAGTGTACTGAGATATGGACTTGAACTTTATGGGTTCACAGCGGATTATCTGATAGAAAGACTACAAAAATTGCAAAATAAAATAGTCAAAATATTATTTGGAAATGAAATTAAAAAAAAGTCTACTAGTGATATATATAAAGAAAACAGAATTTTAAAATTAATAGAATTGAGAAACTACACCGTAATTACAAAGAACTATTATTCTAATGCTTACAAACAACATAACATGCATAACTCCAATTATTTACGAAAAAATAAACAAATTTTTACAACACCAAGAATAAGTAACGAATATGGTAAAAGAAACAAGCAGTGGTACATACCACACATTTTCAATAAATTAGATAGAAATTTGATGAACTATCAGAGTATAAAAGAACTAAAAAAACCATTGATTGAAAGGTTAATAATGAAATAATGCAAAAAATGATTCTATTATTACTATATTGTTTATTCTTTTTTTCCGCATTGTTTTGTATTTGGGTATTTCAGATAAATAATGTATATATAAAAGTTAATAAGATTGTTTTTGTTTAATATAATGTTTAATGAAAATATTTCTATCATGTATCACCAATGGTGAAGTGTTGAATATGTATGAATGTTCGTTGAAAAAGATAGTATTTGAATCTCACACAAACTATCAATGATAGTTTCGAGGATTACGATGCATCCCCGTATTGTAATTGTAATAAAGATTATTATTATTATTATTATTATTATTATTATTATTTTCAAGATTATCTTGAAAAAAGGATTTTTCTTAAAAAAAGTAATACAGGTATAATTGGGCTGCATATCAACATTCGTAGTTGTAGAAAAAATTGGGACTTGTTTCAAGCTGAAATTGAAAATAGTAGTGTTGTGTGGGATTACATAGTTCTCACTGAAATTAACATAAAGACTGATGAACTAATTAACTATGAAATGGACCAGTATGTACAATATAGTAACTGCAGGTTGGGAAAAAGGGGTGGTGGAGTGATGGTATTTATAAAAAAACAAAAATTACAGAATGTTAAATGCGAAAAAATATTAATTAACGATAACAATGGATTAGAAATCAGATTTGACTATAAAAATACTACCTATAATCTAATCGCAATCTATCGAACACCATCGTCAAGTAGACAAAAATTCATTTCGGACTTAAAACAACATCTAAAAACGGATGAAAACAGTCAAGTGAATAAAATTTTAATAGGTGATTTTAACTTTAATTTGCTGAAGGAAACTAGAGATAAATCTGAAAAAAATGATATTGAAAAATTTGAAAACCTATTAACAACTTTTGGATTCACACAAAAAATTTTTACACCAACAAGAGAGGAATACAAATTGAACAATCTGAATAAGTCGTGTATTGACATTATTTACACTAATTCAAAAAAACTCTTAAATACTGGTATTGTGATAAAACAAAAAATAGCAGATCACTACTTCACTATTTTAGAAAAAACCAGTCCTACTGATCTTTACAAAGCACCTGACAAAAAAGTTGATGTAGTTAAAAAGTTGAACAACATAAGAGTTGTTCACCAACTTGAAAAGGTAAATTGGGATTGTCGTAACGAATTAGATGACCCAAATGATATTTACAAAAAAATTAGTGATGTAATTACAAATATTTATGACGACAACTACTATATTGTTAAAAAAAATCTCAAAAGAAACATTTAGACAAGAGTGGATGAATAAGGAGCTGTTAGAGCTAATTAAAATAAATATAAATTATGGACTAAATTTAAAAAAACAAATAAATATACACTGTTGTACTATGAGCTTAAGGAAAAGTATGAAAAATTAAAAAGGGAAACCAGAACTAGAATTAAAAGTACAAAACAGGAGCACTACAAACATTTTTTTCATAAAAATAAATTTGATAGCAAAAAGGTATGGATGAAAATAAATAAATTAACTGGAAAAAATGGAAAAAAGGAAAATATTGACCAAAATTTAAAAGAAACATTCTCTGATCAAAAAGTTGCAGATAGATGCCATAATTTTTCTACCAACTTCATCTCTCAAATTACTAACTTAAAAAAACAAACTGAGAAGATAAATAAACCAAAAATACAGAGAATTATAAGACAGAAAAAAATGTGTAACTCCATGATAATTTTGGACCAACAGAATATGAAATTAAGGAGATTCTAAACAATATTAACATAAAGAAATCTAGCGGTCACGATGGATTCTTAATTGAACATTTTATGCAAACTGAGAAAAATACAGCTAAATTTATGAAAAAATTGATTACAGAAATCATTAACAAAGAAGTCTGGCCTGAAGAATTTAAAAAGCAAGTAATACGTCCGATTTACAAGAAAGGTGATAAGAAAAATTACAATAACTACAGACCAATTGCATTGTTACAAGTACTCAATAAAATTGCTGAAAAATATTTCACTAATAAAATCGTAAAGTTTCTAAACCACTTTAATCTGATAAATAAATACCAATTTGGATATCAAAAAGGAAAAAGTACGATTGATGCATTAAATTTGATTAACAACAATGTCACAAGAGCACTGAATGAAGGAAAACACGTGGGAGCCATTCTTATCGACCTCTCAAAAGCATTTGATACTTTAGATAAAAATATTTTACAAACCAAATTAGTTAATTGTGGAATACGTGGAAAAATGTTAAATATTTTGATAACCTACCTAACAAATAGGAAATGTTGTGTAAAAATAGGAGACAATATGGATAAATGGAAAGACGTCGAATTCGGTGTTCCACAGGGCTCTATACTAGGTCCATTACTCTTTTTAATTTATGTTAATGATATACAGGATATTAACTGGACTACTTACCTTACATTATTTGCTGATGATGTTATGATGCTCTCCATCAATGTGAATTTCGAAACAATGATAACAAATTTACAACAGGATTTCAACTTATTAAATGATTATTTTAATTTGAATGACTTATACATTAATACTGAAAAAACGTATCTTCTACCAATCAAGACTTCTCATATGAAATCTGAAAAAGCAAGTATCATCCATCATAATATAAACTGTCAAAAAACAAGCAATTGTAAATGTAAGGAACTTGAAATCGTGCAAGAAACTAAATATCTCGGATTATTGATTGATTCCAATTGGAAATTTTATAATCATATCGAAAATTTAATAAACACGATAAGAAGAAAGATTCCAATTTTATATCGCATTAGAAAATTGTTGAACAATATAAATAAAAGACAATTGTATGAAGCCCTGATATTATCAAACGTAAGATAAGCCGCTACCATTTATGCGACAACATCAAAAGGACTGATTGGACGACTACAAAAAATACTTAATAAAGCAGCAAAAGTCTTATTTTATAACCCTAATAATCCAAAACGTACATGTGACTTACTAAAAGAAAACGAAATCATGACACTCTCTAACATATTTCAATACACGATACTTGTCCATAATTATTTTAAAAGTGAGCTGAAAAATCCAATTGACAGACCAATAAGAAACAATCAGTACTGGCTAAAGGTTCCAAAATACATAAACTCATACGGGAAGAGAGGATTAAATTTTCTTAGTGCCTAGTATTTTTAACAACTTACCAAATAATTTAAGATGCTTAACTGCAAATAAATTAAAACATGAAATTAAAAAGTATGTAATGGAATACAATTTTAGACTTTGAATTTTAGATACTAAGAAGCGACTAATCATTTACTATAAATCTATTAAAATTTTTACATGTAAATAACAAGCAAGTAATGTGGATGCTATATATTTATATAATTTTATGTTAAGACACTGATGTAAATAATTGTAACATCGTAACACTTGTATTTGTGCACGTACAAATTCCATGAATTTCGTGCAAAGTGGAAAATAAATTATTATTATTATTATTATTATTATTATTATTATTATTATTATTACTAATCGAATTTGTAATAAATTTAATGAAAATTTTAAACAACAGATACCAAAACTGAAATCTAAATATGAAGGTAAAACAAACAATTTTATTAAGGGAGTATTCTATAAAAAAGAATTTATCGATCAAATAACAACAAAAGTGAAACAATGTATATTATGGAACCAACATTACCAGAAATTCAAATGGTCATAGATAATATAAATAATACAAACTCAACAGGAATAGATGGTATACAGACTAAACATATAAAAGAGAGTAAAAATAATATATCAAACGGAATATGTATAATTATAAATAAAATGATAGATGAAGAAAAATGGCCAACCTTACTAAAAATTCAAACTTTACGTCCATTACATAAAAAGGGAGATAAAAAAAGACCTTAACAATTACAGACCAATTTCCCTACTTTCAGTAATAAATAAAATTATAGA